>JADRCH010000362.1:2994850-3083549 GCA_019843965.1 Rhynchomys soricoides
GAGAGAGAGAGAGAGAGAGAGAGAGAGAGAGAGAGAGAGAGAGAGAGCATGAGTTTAAAGCTGTACAATTGCAGCTGGATGGGGTGGCTCCTGTCTTGCCCTGGCACCCTGGAGGCAGATGGAGAGGTTGGTAGAAAGATAGCTCAAGGTCAGTTGGCCTACACAGTGAATTCCAGAACAGCCAGGACTAGAGAATGAAATCTCCTTTCTCTCAAGAAAAACAAACAACAAACAAACAAAACAAATTGAAGATGATCACAAAAAAAATCCAAGCCCACTTTGTTGGTGAGTTATTATCAACTTTATACAAAGTACAGTCACCTAGGAAGAGGGAACCTCAAGTGTGGAACTACGCCTGTCAGACTGGCCTTTAGATAAGTCTGTGGGTCATCTTCTCAACTGCTGGAACCCATCCCTCCTCTTCTTTTCGCCATATCCCTATGCAAACAACATCGTAACATACACAGACATCTGAGGCCTCTGATCCCTTGCCTGTCTGCCAAGTTCCATTTTCCTATATACAGTCAAGCTTGGAAAAGCATATGCCACTGCCAACATGAAAGAAACTATGTACAGACAAGCAGCACATAATGCCATGGATTCTACTTGATGCTTGCAGCAATGGCACAGATTTTTCACTGTTCAAACACCACAGTTTATTTCTCAAACTCTATCTATAATGTTACCAGAGAGCATGACCTTATAAGACTCTGTTGTATATGTACCAGATCATTGATTGGTTATGTACTATAAACTTACCTAGAAATTTCTTCAGATAACAAGTAATTACAAAGCTTGAGATGTATAGATTAGAAATAGGGTTCCTAAAATATTGACAATATAGACTTTTGTGTGGACAACTCCCTCTAAGAATGCAGCCACTGGCAAATCATTGTTTTTCATAGAGAATGATTTAATCCTTGAGTAGATAGTGCCAAAATATAACATAACAAAACAAAGCATAATAATACCACAGTACAAAGGACTAGATAGCCTCTAACTTGGTATTATTTCACTATTTGTACTACTTTGCAGACTCTTTATGGTCACATAATTCCAAAGCCATGGAATCCATTACTATAGCCGTAGATTACCATCATCATCTCTAGTCATATTGTAGGACTTCCATTCTATCAAGTCATGGGGCAGCAACCATCAATCATGGTGCCATTGATTTCTTGCATTATCCTTAAATCAAAAAATACATTTCATTGGGGATGACATTTTACATTTCAAATAATCTTGTTTGGACTTTGTGTTATACTAATAAAATCAACCAGTGAGAAATTTCACAGAGCTATCCCTAGCAAAATCAAAATGTTCAAATGTGTTCGACAACACAGTAAATAGTTATTATGGAATTTACTGCTTGCTTTTTTCCCCTGAGACAATGGAATTCTTCTACTTGGGGTACTTAAACTATTAAATCAGAACAAAATGGAATGTCTGTAATTCTGTAAGGCTGCCAAGTTAGAAAAAAAAAATGTATTTTACTGTGACGTCTTTGTTTTGTTGGGCAACTTGCCTCTTTGCATAATTTAAATGCTATGGTTGCATATACACAGAGTGATTTTCTTAATTGATTATTCTTGTTTTCGTAGCCATATGCCTGTCATTACAACATGTGCATTTTTCTTGTAGAAACTCACTGTTCCTGATTGGCAGTTTAGTACTTTTAATTGTACCAGTGAACCATGTAAAATAAGCATAAACCATGAAGAGTGTACAAAGAGAATGTTTTGTAAAACTGAGGGATTAGAAATCATACTGTCTGAAGGCAGCTGAATCTCTTCTATGCTCCAATTCTACCAGCACAATTTCATCAGCAGAAACTAGAACCAATGAATAGATTTCCAAATATCTTTTACCATTTTCAGGTTTGTAAACAATCACATACACGATTTTACTTGAAAAGACTCTGCAGTCACAAGTAGATATGGCCCAAACGAAGAAGGAAATAACACAACACAGGAATAACACTCCCAAAGCAACATTACAACAAGATGTACTTCTAACGCAGCCGTAGCCATATCTACTTTATAGATCACCAAGAAGGACATAATATATAAGAAGACATACCTTCAATGTTACTGCAACAATTCCTGCTCTTTAGATCACCAAGTATTAGTACATAGGATATAATTATTCTCTTTAACCTGCTAGACATGACATCGTTCTAACAGAAAAAGAATTGTCTTCATGAGATTTGATAACAAGCATTGTTCCCTCCAATATATATATATATATATATATATATATATATATATATATATATTACCAACCTACCAGCACACATTTACAATTTCTTTTATTTTTATTGCATTTCGGTACCCTAACTCATATTTTACTATTCCCTTGGCCCAGGGATAGAGAGAGGAAATAAAATGAAATTCAAGTTGGTTTCAGAGACAATAAACATGCATTATGAATCTGAAAAATACTGTTGGAAGCAGCCAATGTTCAATGCCTATATATTTTAGAAAAATTTCCTCTAAGATATTTTATGAGAAAAGCCATAGTCTTGAGCTATTCAGTGTTGTTCATTGTCTTAGTCTGAGAATTCTGTTTCAGTTTGTGAAATATCTTCTTTAAAAAGACAAACTTACAATTCTGGAATCATACAATTTAGGTTACTGATGTCATCTCAGCAGGAAAATCAGCTAAATGCCACTAATCTTTTAGAAACAATACACAGGAAACAGAGGTATTAATAAATTACTAAACTGATTTCTGGCAGTATCAATTTTATATGTTTTTTTGTATTTAACTCAATCCCATTCTACAAATCGAAGTCTCTACATATCTAAAAGCTTTGTTCAAGGGCCAGAACTGTGAATCATCACATAAAAGCACTTGATGCCTGACCTAGGGTTAGTCCTTGAGACACATATGGTAGAAGGAGAGAACTAGCCTCTACACATTGTTCTCTGATGTCTACATTCATGTTATAGTATGGACACATGTATATGTGTACACACATACCAATGTAAAAAAAAACAATAAAAGAATATGAGGGTCATATAATTTATAGATTTATTAATTTATCAGTATATGTAGGTACATGTATACTAACTGTATCTTTGCACCAACCTCAATGATATATGACAATCTGATCTCTCTCTCTCTCTCTCTCTCTCTCTCTCTCTCTCTTTCTCTCTCTCTCATTCTCTCTTGGTCTGTATATCTTTTGATTATCTATCTATTTATCTATCTATCTATCCATGTATCTTGCTTCTTGTCTTTCCTGCTTCTCTCAGAAAATGCCCTAGATCTCATTTTGATTGTCTACTGGGATTAAGGTATACTAAATTATCAGGAACCTGATACAGTATAACTAATGTCCTTGTTCATCATCCCATCTTCAGTAACAGTCTAGATGAGCTACTAAGAAGACAGAGCATCAATGCTGAGACCTTTAATATAGTTCCTCATGTGGTAACCCCCAACATGAAATTATTTTCATAGTACTTCAAAACTCCAATGTTTGTATTGTCATTTTGTAATTTAAGTATCTGTGTTTTCTCATGGTCTTAGGCAATCCCTGTGAAAGGTTGTTCAATAACCAAAGAGGATATGGCCCACAGGTTGAGAACCCCTGATCTATAGTGATACTAATTATGAGCACCATGTATTTACATCCACATAAAATATATGTACCAAGGCCAAACTCTATCCTAAAGAAGCATGCATACAAGCACAGGAGTGGTGAGTAGGTGAGGGGGGGAGTTTCATTTAGATTAGATCCTTTTGTCTTAGACAATGCCTAATTATGCTAATTTTATAAACATTTAATAAACATATTCACTTGGAAAGGTCACATGTCATTGGTTATTAGTAGGTTCAAAGTGAAACAGCCTACTGAAAATTTTAGACTCCTGCCCATTAACCTATCAATCCAAGGTTTTTTTTTTTTTTTCAATTTTTGCACCTTCTCTCTATATGAATCCCTTTGGAGGGCACAATCAATTTGGTTTTAATACATGCAAATTAGACATTTCTGGGCTGCACCATGAGATGTACATTTTCACTTACCTTTTCTGCTGATTGTGCTGTGCCAAAAAATATTGGGATGAAGGCAAGCCATACGATACACGTTGTGTACATAGTGAATCCAATGGGCTTGGCTTCATTAAAATTCTCTGGTACACCCCGAGTCTTGATGGCATACACAGTACATGTGACCATGAGAAGAATGCTATATCCCAAAGAACAAATGATTTGAAGGTCTGTGATGTCACATTTGAGAACTCCTCTGGCTTGCTCTGGGTTCATTGTCTTATGCTCATCGTAGTCTATGATGATGTTGGGTGGGTCAACCCCAAACCAAATAAAGACACCTAGAAGCTGCACCGATATTAAACTGGAAGTGATTGCCAGTTGTGATGTTGGGCTTATGAGTCTTGGAGCTGTCACCGATTTCTTGCCCTGCTCAAAAATGCGATAAATCCGATTGGTTTTTGTTAAAAGGGCTGCATAACTAATGCACATGCCCAAGCCCAAGAAGACACGTCGGAAAGAACACACTGCCACATCTGGTTTGGCAATCATTAGGAAGGTGATGATATAGCAGAGAAAGATGCCTGTCAATAAAACATAGCTGAGTTCCCGCCCAGATGCCCTGACAATGGGTGTGTCATTGTAGCGGATGAAAGTTGCCATGACAAAGATAGTGGCAATGATCCCCAACATTGCCAGGAAGACAGGAATGACAGCCCAGGGGGAGTGCCACTCCAGTTTGATGATTGGGATATTTTGACAGCCAGTTCGGTTCTCATTGGGCCTCTGGTCATAGGGACAATGCTGACATGTCATCTCATCAAACTGATACTGGTATCCATCACAGGGCTCACAGGTCCAGCAGCAAGGGGTTCCCTTCTGTGTCTTCTTCCTCTGTCCAGGCTTGCATGGCAATGTGCACACAGAGGGTGGGATTTCCCGGACTCCTTTGCCCCACTGCATGTCCTCTATCTGTATGTAGCACAAGAAATGAGACAAAGCAGTCAGGTCATTAAAAAGAAGAGAATCAAAAAGAACAACAAAGGCAAACAATATCAATGTTGCTGCAGCTGTGGACACTAATCCAGGAAATTCCCTAGACTAGCTAAAGAGAGATGTAAGGGAATAGATTCAACTACATCCCCCGAGAATGTGAGCACATAAGTCTTGAATTAGGTGGGTGGTGTTTGGGCACACCAAAGAGGCAGTAAATATGGAAAACCACTCACCTCTCAAATTAGGTGCTTTAAGACACAAACACACATACACATTCACACACACACACATACACACACCCTCACACACACACACACACACACACACACACACACACACATGCAGGTTTAATATTTTAGATAATAGTGTAGTACTGACTACCTGCCCCATCCCAGATTTACAGGTAAAATTCCCTCATATAATGGTCATGGTCCCTGAGAGCTCTTAGAACTGCTAGATCCAACTGGTTCCCTATCAGAGAACAGCAATAGTGTTCATTATTCTAGGCTGCAACTGAACTAAACCTCTTTGCAGCCTGCAAGAAGTATTGGATAAAGAAATTTAAGCAATTGTGTGTCTGAAAACATTTAAAGGTTTGCCAACCATCTCTCTAATGACAAAATTGAAACTGAATCTCTGTGGCACAGCAGATAGAGGAAAGTGTATTGGCTCTGTTGGAATATTGGCTCTCTGGGAAAGTCATTACAATCCTTGGCATTCTGGGAAACAGCTTTCCACAGGAGGAAGAACTTTGCTGTAGAGCTGAATGTTCTTGTCCCTTGTGGCCAGCACTCCATCTGCCTTCCTTTCTTGCTATGGTTTCATCAGATTCCTTTTCTACCTGTGGGACTGTAAATTACACACAGAAGCTGAAGGGTGTGCACATGACTCAGACCTGATCAGAAAGCACATTGTAATTGTTCTCTAGTTCAAGCAAGACAGGGGTCTCCTGGAGGGAATTTTATTCTTGAAGGGAGGCTTGCAGAGATCCACACCCAGATTATTCACTGAGTCTGGAACAGGGCCTGAGAATGAACATCCCTAACACAATCCCAGGTGATGCTGCTCAGGCCTGTTCAGGGACCACTAGTGTCACATTTCAAATGCTGAGCCGTAGGATCCATGTGTCCCTGTCAGATGATTTAGTTTCACTTCATTTCTTGATATTATAAGAAATAAAATGTGTTGTCCTAGTTGGACAATGCTCCTGGCTGCAGGAAGGAATACGTTAGATAAGTAGGTAAATAAAGAAACAAAATGGAGGGGGTATCCGAGGTCTTGGATACAGTGGTTCCTGCAGTAGGCATTGCCTTAGACTATGTCATTGTGTGAGATAATATATTCACCCCTGCCACATACATTATCCATAGTACATGAGTAGGATTTGTACTTCTGTTGCCTGTAACTAAGAGCCTGAGAAAAAGTCACACTTAACTACATAGTTTCAGTAGAGGCAGCCTTAGAAAGATAAACTTCCAGTTAATTATTTTACAAAATAAATCTCATCAAAGAGCTATGGCCGATTTTCTCTAATTAAATTTTTAATATTGACCTAATTGGCATTTTAATATAATTGAGCCAAAAAACTGATTAGATAGATACGGGAAACTTCAAAACATTTTTACATCAATTTTTTTTAGAGATAAAGGAAGAAGGAAATGAACTTTTGTCAGTCATTGGAATTTTGGTGCTGTTAATGTGGAAGACAGTGCGGAGCAGGAAGCTGGCTCCCATCAATTTTTATATATGAGCAACATTCCATGTCTGAACTAAAAGACCTAACTTAACCATCAACCTTGCATGGATTAAGGGATAAAATGTCATAACTTCCTAACTGTTGGGTTTAAACTTGAACCTTAGACCCAAGAATGTTCTGAGGACTTTGGTGTGAACTCATTTGCCTGAGCATAAAACCCAAGTCAGCATGAATAAATCTAACTAAATATAAGCCATAATAATAAGTTCATTCGCAACAATTTCTTTTTGAGGCAGTAAGTCATTGGCAGTCATCCCAAAACCATAAAATTAAGGAAATAAAACTTGTAATAAGACAGAAAATGATAGGCGATAACTTTTCAAGTGTCAGATTCTAAGAAGTAGGCACATTTAAAAACTTTGCTATTATTAACACAAATGCTGTCTGATGTCAAATTAAAGGAACTGAGTCATGCTCACTACAAGACTGATGAATAGTCAATAAGTGAATTCCATGAGCTGAATTTGTGGCTGTCTGATTCCAACATTACTCATTACAATGCCTCCAAATATTGTCACCACACTGTGTTTTTCTCTTGGAATAAAATAAAATGCCTGGAAATGCAGGAATTTTGTTGTATTCTTCTCAGTGTATCTAAATATACACAAAAGCTATAACCATAAGCATTACAGTGAGTGATTGCTTAATTTGTTTTCAGTTTTCATTTAAAGTCGATTTCAACTCTGTTTAATTATGTATATTAAAGCATCAGAGTTACCTCTTGCTCCAAATGAACAGAAATCTAAATTTACTCCCTCTGCTACTAAATAACATAATTGAAAATATCATTCCTGTCCTATGAAGGTAACAAGTGCCCTAGTTTTCCAGGAAATGAGATGCACAGGATTTGGCTATGCCTACAGCCATCTATACAGATATTACACTTTACTTTCTATGAAGAAATCACAGCTACAAATGCTCTCATGTAACTACTGAAAAATAGTAGCCAGTTATCGTTATGAAAAAAAATCAAGGATGACACCAATGTTGTTTGCAAAATGGCCATAGGATGGTGAGTTTCAATTTCCTCTGAACTCTGTAACAAGACAGTGTCTCAGTTAGATGGGAAGCCAAATTTTAAATATATAATGACTGGGTTGAAGACAGGGATACATAACATCTAACTTAGAAGATATGGGCTTAAATTACCAAAGAGGAGTGTTTTCCTCCAGGAAAACTGAAGGGACTCTGGCCAGCTGGAGCTGGCATATATATCTCTGGCAGGCCCTGCTCTTCTTTCTTGTTCTCTCTGCCTTGCTAAAAACTGTCCAATTACATTCCTAAAGCTAGCTCCCAAATTCTTTTCCCTTATTTGGCTATCCCCTCTTCCTGAGGCTGACAGTCAAAGTCTAGTTATCAAAGTATTGACATCCAGCAATCAAAATCCCCATTTGGCTCACCTAATTAACATGCCCAATTAAAATTAAACACTTCATCCTAATATGGGGTTTACCCTTTGTTCTTTATAAACTGCCATTTGCCTATGGACCACATTTGGTTTTTTCTCTATCTTGAGGCAGTTCTTTGTCCAAGACAAATATCCTTTTCTGCTCTCCCTTGTTCCCGTCTCCTTCTCCATTTCCTGCCTGTCTCTTATTCCCTACTTTTGTCCCTCTGGGGCAAATAAATCTCCTTTGTGTTGAGAACTTGTTCTTGGAAGTCCTGAGACAATAACAAACTTGCATATCAAACTTGGTCTTGGGGTGTCTTGAGCCAACTTTGAGGTTCTCTACAAAATGATGCATAATGATGATGAAAAAAATGATGTGGTTTCCTACAAATTTTGGTTTCGATTTGGTCTATAGGACCCCATGCCCTAACCCATTTCTCACAGTTTCAGACTTCCTGATGCCCTACCAACTCATCCAACAGTGGCTGATTGAGAAGTAGCCCACCACCACCACTGCTGTCCTAAACAGTCCCCAGGTTATCAGCCATGGAATGTCACATGTCCCTTCTCTGTCCTGTGGGATTGGGGAGCCTGTACCCCCTGTGACATTCATTGGTTAGGATGGGCCTCCCTTGGGCAACCAATAGGTACATACTGTTCAATTACCCTTTGTTGGAAGTTTTCATTCCAGTTTTAGTGGCCACACCAGCAGTGTCCAGTGCCTCTTCCTAGCCCTCAGAAAAGCATGTCTAACATGTCCTGGATTTCTCTTCAGTCTATTGTCTCCTTCTGGTGAAGGAGCTTGAGTGACAACTCCTCCCTCCCAGAGGTTTTCTTAGGGCTATTGGAGATCAGAGGATGCCCTAGGTTCTTGATCCTGACACAGGACACCATTAGCAAAGGGAATCAGTCCCTCCATCTGAACTGAACTGAAAATGTCAACATCCACCCAAAAGTACTGTTACATCTTAACACTCAAAACCAGCCCTTATACTCTCTACAAACCAAACAAAATACTGACCTTTACAATTCAGTGGGCATAAGGACTGAAACAAGGAGATATAGCCCCCTTCCCTCTCAAAGACATTCATAGTTATGATTATTTGACACCTGATCTGCTCAGGAGCAGGCTCCCAGGGAATCGCTGTTGAGATCCTCATTCTAGGCAAGAAAAAGGAACTTTACATCTGGTACCAATAATAAACACAAGTCATAGTGCTCAGATTATAGGCAATTTGGACTGATTGCTAAGGAATTCATAATGTGGATCTGGAAGCAAGAACAAGGCTATAGTACCAAACTCTGTGCCCATGTAATGCTTTGAAATATCATAGTGATGTTGCAACCATATAAAGATGATCCCAAAGAAGGAAGCTTATTTCCTGAGGAACCAAGATATAGTGCACAAGAATGTTAATCATGAACGTGCCATTTTATAGTATTCATCCAGTTTAACATCCCCAAAGTTACAGAAATTTGCATTCTAAAATTAAAGAACACTGCTTTTCTACATTTTCTACCTTTTTCACCTTCACACTTGATTCAGTGACAAGAAGTACTGTGAGTCACTAAGCTGTCACGTGGCACAGATTCTTCTTGTTTCCTCTGAGAAGTCTACACTGTGCCATGAGGGCTGCTGCCCTCCTCAGTGACCCTGCCATCCATATTGCTGTCTGCCTGTTTATGGCATTAATAATTCTTATGTTAAATATCTTATCCAAAGGACAACTAAGTTCACCTTCTTGAACCCCAAACCTGAACACTTTCAAAGGCAGCAGGAGAATGAGTCTTATCCGAACCATGCAGATATAAAGAACTATGTTATGGATGGCATAATTATGTGACCCAAATCAGCCTATATTCTGTTGTGAAACTTTGACCTTGAAATGACAAATTTTCCTCAATGACAACTAACTCTTCAAGGACAGGTTACTAAATACAGTCCAAAATTCTTTTTTTTGTTAAAGAGAATGTGTAGTTTGCCTAAAATTTCATTGGAATAGACAACAGTAAATTTTGCTAACCATTTTTTCAAATATATTATTATGAGCATAAGTAAAATATATTATGTATTAACTACACTTATGCATTAAATTTATATGTATATTTTATATGAATAGGATATTATTATTTTTTATTTTTTGATACTTTATTTACATTTCAAATGATCCCCCTTTCCAGATCTCCCCTTTGGAACCTCCCTACTCCCTCCCCTTCCCCCTGCCTCTATGGGAGTATTCCTCCACCCACCCACCCACCCACTCCCACTTAAGATGGTATACTTAAGTGAACCGAAAATCTCCACCAGAGATCTGCTACAGCTGATAAACACCTTCAGCAAAGTGGCTGGATACAAAATTAACTCAAGCAAATCAGTAGCCTTCCTATACTCAAAGGATAAACAGGCTGAGAAAGAAATTAGGGAAATGACACCCTTCACAATTGTCACAAACAATATAAAGAATCTTGGTGTGACTCTAACCAAACAAGTGAACGATCTGTATGACAAGAACTTCAAATCTCTGAAGAAAGAAATTGAAGAAGACCTCAGAAGATGGAAAGATCTCCCATGCTCATGGATTGGCAGGATTAATATAGTTAAAATGACCATCCTGCCAAAAGCAATCTACAGATTCAATGCAATCCTCATCAAAATTCCAACTCAATTCTTCATAGACTTAGAACAAGCAATTCTCAAATTCATATGGAATAACAAAAAACCCAGGATAGCAAAAACTATTTTTTTAAATTGGATTTTTTCTTTTATTGAATATTTCCTTTATTTATATTTCAAATGTTATTCCCTTTCCAAATCTCCCCCCCGGAAACCCCCCATCCCATCCTCCCTCCCCCTACTCTATAAGGGTGCTCCCCCATCCACCCACCCACCCACTCCCACCTTCCTTCCCTAGAATTCCCCTACACTGGAACATCGAACCCTCTCAGGCCCAAGGGCTGCTCCTCCTACTGATGTCCAACAAGGCCCTCCTCTGCCACATATGGGGTCGGAGCCCTAGGTTCCTCCATATATATTATTTTGTTGGTGGGCCAGTCCCCAGGAGCTTCAGTGTGTCTGGCCAGTTGACACTGTTGCTCCCCTCATGGGGCTGCAAACCCTCTCAGTTCCTTTAGTCCCTTCTCTAACTCGTCCATCAGGGACCCCATGCTCAGTCCAATGGTTGGCTGCAAGCATCCACCTTTGTACTTGTCAGGTTCTAGCAGAGCCTTTCAGAAGACAGCTATATCAGGCTCTTGTCAGCAAGCACTTCTCAGCATCTGCAATAGAGTCTGGGTTGGGGACAGTCCAACATTCTAAGGAGTAACTCTTTATTGACTTTGGGTTTGGTATATGCTGACCCTCCAACATATCAACATGGACAATAAACCAACCATAAGTTAACAAAGATATCAATGTGTGCACAGATAGTTGGAAACTCCAGAAGAGAAGTGGAAATTCACATGATGAGAAACACTTGTTGACCTCCTGATCATTTTTATTGAAGTGGATGTCAAAATACAGATTTAGACAAGCAGCCATGCAGACTACTTCCGAATTACTCTCAAACAACAGAACAGTATCATGGGGCCCATTGGCTCCACATCCTTCACCTGAGGTATTTGGTGGAAAACTATGTTCTAAACCTTGAAAAGAGTTACCCCACAAGGTCAGTGTAAACTTTAGAATGACTAGAATCTTAAAAGTCAACTGGGATGATGCCATACAGTAAAGATGTAAATTAAATAGAGAAAGGTTATTTTTTTGGAAGGGGGGGATTCTTTGATGTGTCTATTTTCATCTACGAGGCATTTGCTCCTTCTTGCACATACATACTTTCTATCCAAAGGATGGTTCATCATGCCAGAATACTTTTCCTGGTGAAATTCTATTTCTATGTTTCCAGAGCTTCCTCCATCAATCAACCTGGCTGCTGCTGTAGTTGTAAAATTCCCAGCAATATTATTCTGACTTATTAGAACTTTCATAGAATGAGCTAATTAACAAAAAGCTTTATAATTGGAATGCCATTTGTTTATTAAAATCCATTTAGTCTGTTTTATGGGGAGGGAAAAACCTGTTTAGAAATAAATGTACAGGAAGGTAGAGCTGCCTACAAAAGGAGAGAGCCAGTATGACTTCTAGTGAGAACCAGGAATATGGATGCTTTAAGAGGTTCAGAAGGCTTCCGGATTAGTTACTTTTCTCTTGCAGTGATAGTGTACCATGACCAAAGCAACTTATAGAAGGAATAATTTATTCAGGCTTACAGTCTCAGAGAAATGAGTCCATAATGGCAGGGGTGCATGGCAGGAAGTAGCTGACATGGTGGCTGTAACAAGATGATGACAAGGTACATCCTCAACTCCAAGCACAAGCAGAGCAAGTAAACAGGAAATGGCAGGAGGATCCCTCAAATCCTCCCTCAGTGACATCCTTTCTCTAATTGGGATGCACTACCTAAACCTCCATAAACAGTGCAAGAAACTAGGGACCAAGTGCTCTCAAATGCTAGAGACTATGGGTGACATTTTTCATTCAAGCCTCCACAGATTCTGAAGTATCTCAATATGTTTTAAAACTCAGGCCCTATTTTTAAACATTTGGCAGTTTAACAAGACTAGGAGAGAATCTCAAGGCTTCTACATTATAATAAAAACACTCATTAATGCAGATTCAACTTCTTCACAACTTGTAATTACAGCAATCATCATTTTTTAATGTACTCCAAGAAGCAAGTCTTGTACATGGTATCATCAGGATTTTTCTCTTCACATGCAATAGACTGTACAGGAAAGAATGCAGAACTTCATCCCAATGTAAAGACCTTGAAATACTAACACCTAGTCAACACTATGTTTAAGTCAGTGTTGCAACCCTGCTTATAGATTGAATTTACTGGAATTATCCTGGGGGTTCAGACTCTTCTGAAAGATACAATCAACCTTCTCAGTCTCTAGGGGTTTGAGCTCAGGGTTGGGAAGATTTCAGTATGCAGGCAGCAAACTGATCATGTGGTTAAGCTCAACAGAGAGTTAGGTTACTGTGAAGGAATCTTTGCTGTTTAATGCACTTAGCACTAGATCTTGGACTCAGCAGGAAATGTGCTTGCTTCTAAGCCTGAAGATCTGAGTTTGATTTCCCGTGCCAACATCGTAGAAAGAGAGAATCACCTTCTGAATGCCACATGTTCACCATGGCATGCATGCATGTATGCTCATACACATGCATACACATACATACAATGATAACATCAAAAATAATACAAATAGTGAGTTAGAAAATAGTGACACTAAATGATCTAGTCTATTTGTTGACCTTGTTAAATAGTATCTCTTAGTCACCCGAAATGCTTACCTTGCCATTCAAAAGTGATTGGTTAAACATTGGAGTTATAAATCTCTTCAGTTGGGCAAATGTCAGCACTTAAGCTCCATGGAGGAAAAGTAAGACAGTTTTGCCAGAGATATTACAATAGCGAAGATGATAAAAGTTGATTCTATCCATTCTTCAAGACTTGGGCATCTTGTTTTAATTTGTCTTTTCTTTTCTTTTGTTTGTTTGTCTGTTCTGTTGTTGTTTAACCAGCTTAGTTTCTGGCAAATAAAACAGGGTCTAAAACCCAGTAATGTAGATCCTCAATATTTATGTTAAATATAATAATAATGAAGAGCTGAACTAAATTGTTTAAGAAAGGAAGCTGATATATAACAAAGAACACCCTTTGGGCATAAGTCATATTAGGACAAAGGGCCTAGAGACCAAGATCAGGCCCTGAGAAGGTAGGGAGAACATTAGATAGAACATAGTACAATGGAAATAAGAGCCAGACAAGTCTTAAAGGCCTTTAACATTCATGCAGGAGCATCATTGAGAGTAAGAATAACCAAAATATACATAGAGATAGATAGATAGATAGATAGATAGATAGATAGCCAGTCATGGTTCTCTAAAGAAACCAACTGAATATATATATATATATATATATATATATATATATATATATATATATATTTATTAGAGTGGCTTAAAGGCTATGGTTTTACCAGCCCAACAATGGCTAAGACATGACAGATAGGCCAGGAATCCAGTAGTTCTTTTCATGCTTTCAAGCATTCTGGACAGCCATGCATGTCAGGACACCCATAAGGTTGCTTCATTCTCTTGATATTATCTCAGATTCACCAAGTTCCCTGCTCATTGTGTCTTATACACAAACACACCATGACCTACGGCTCTTGAGATCACCAGGTCACTGTTTGAGTGGTTGTTAGTCCCACTGTATTGGGGCCTCCCTTTATAAACCTTTCAAGATCTTCCACAGCATTAAAAAACATTCTCCTTTTTAAAACCTATACTTGATTAAATACTATTGTTTGGGCTAAGTTGTTTGTTTTATGAGCTCACTACCTCCCTTCACTTTGAAAGCTCAACATCATGGATAGATTGGTGACATCGAGATGAATAGAGAAAAGAGTAGGTTCCTCATGAGTAGGTTTTCTGTAGTCAAAATTAGATGTCTGGAATAGGGCAGTGGTAACTAGAGACTGAGAGAGTGGAAGATGGAGGGATGTGTCCCTGTTGATCAATGATTATGGAGTTCCAATGGGTTCTTGTGATAGTACGGTGATGGTAGGTTAAAATTATATATCAAAGTCTACGAGAAATATTATCTTCTTTCTAAATATCACCAGAACTAATTGTCAGAATATTTCAGGCTGCACTCTCAAAATGTATTACCTATCATCTTTGTCTTTCTCTGAGCTATCGCACATACACTTCAACTTGATCTGGTGTATCCAGATATTTAGAGCATTAGTGTTAATATCAGAAGGACATGTGTTGCTTTCTTGCTTTCTCTTTCTTTGCTTCCCCCCCCCTTTACAGGCTCATAGCCTGCCTCTACCTCTCTTCTGTTCTGTTCTTCTCTCTCTCTCTCTCTCTCTCTCGCTCTCTCTCTCTCTGCATTTCTTTGCCTCTATTACCCTCTTAACTCCCTTCTCTATGTCCTTAATAAACTCTATTCTATATATATATATAAAAAAAAGTCATGTGTTCAATTCCTATCATGGCTACTCTCAACAAGTTATTTACTTCATATTTCAATGAAATTTTATGCCATTAAAATGATAAATATTAAAACAGATACATATAATTTGATTTAAATCTTATATATGTAGCAAAACAGTATTTTGTTAAACACATACACACACACACACACATACATACATACATATGAACATTTTCCATAGTTTCATGTAGCAGTTAGAAAAGAAATTTAAATGAAAATATAAGATAATGAAAGAATGAAAGACCCATGATCACTTTTGAGAGGCCCATCTGTTTTCTTTGCATCCAAAGCATTTCTATGTATAGAGTGAACATTTGTGGTTGAAATGCCCTTGACATTTTCTTGCAGAAAGAAAGAGAATTAATTGCTAGGTAGAGGAGAAGTGAACACAATTAGCAGAGTGCAGAGAAGGTGGAACAAGAGGCATGCAGAAGCCACAACCAAGGACAGAACTCACTTTCAGGGAGAACTAACTGCCCTTTCTCCACTGGTAAATTTAGCTACAGCTCAAAATAGAAAGAGTGTGAGCTGGGAAATCACTCTCTAGGTCCAAACACTGGACCCTCCACCTCCAGACAGTCTGGCCAAAGGCAAAGTAGACTACATAGAGTCTGGGTTTCCTGAGCTTAATTGTTTCAGAGACTAAGCAAGATAATATGTATGTGGAAGTTGTTGGGCCCCATTTTGGCCCTGGTTTGGGCCTTGAGGACAAACCCGAGGCTGGAGTTTCTGAGACCTTGTGGGAAAGCCTAAGCCTGGCTGGAGTTCTGAGACCTGTCTCAGTTACTTCCATATAGGGATGACTCAGCAAGACCTGTTTGGCCCTCCCTCTGCCCCACCATTGCTAATGTGGAGCTTTGCTATTGGCCCTGTCAGTTACACCTTCCCCTTCCCCATCTCCTATGTCATCTCTTCCCATAGCTAAGTGCCCACCTCCTTTGCCTTCTCTATATTAGGAGGGGCTGATACAATAAAGTTGAGTTCCTGCTTCAATAAGACTAAAGACCTGGCGTGTTTCTTTTGGGCTGTCAACACTCACCATCCCACTCAGCCCCAGACAGATCCAGCTGGACAGGGTTCTCTCTTGCCTGGACCTGCCAACAAGGAGCCAACAGGAAGTAGCATGGTATCTAAGACACAGTAACTACTTACATCGTTCTAAATTTATATAAGAACTTTCTGTGGTGATTAGTTCCATGTCATTAACTTTCCTAATCCCAGTATCTTCAAGTCTGCTTCTTCCAGCCAAATGATATCAGGCACCTGCATGTCAAAGCACTTCAGACCTATCCATATCTAAGTACCTATTGGCTATCTTCCTTTCTCTAGATACCTTCCAAACTGATTTCATCATGTACCCAGAGGAAGGTTGCATTGAGAAGGATGTGCTCAAATACTAGCACAGTCACCTGATGCAAAAGCCTTATGCTCTCTGAAATTTGCAATTTAAAACTATGGAATGGAGACTGCAAAGTTACCTCCTAGGCTTACTGAGAAAGCAAATGAAGGGAGCTTATCTCCTGACACTCAGTGAATGAGTTCTAGTCTTTAAAATCATTAGAAATAATGAATGTCACCAAGATTCCCCTTTGTATCTTCCTACCTGCTAACAGTAGCTGTTGAAACACTAATTCCTGACATCTTACATAGACCCGTTTTCTCTGCATTTTCTGTTGCTGGTCTCTGAAAGTTACCATCGTTTCATCTCCTTAAGGCTGCAGTCTCTGATCTTAGAGCTTCCTTTATTCTTTACCATTTATCTCCATAGCAATGGCTATCTAATATCAGCTCCCTGGATATTTACTTCCTAGTCTGTCTCTTTCCTTCTACTGGAATGTAAACTAGTGAGAGCTAAGATTTTATTTTCAAAGCAATGTTCATTCTGTGCCCAAGAGCAACAACAGAAGCAAACAAGTGTGGACTCTAGTTTCTCCAATTAAAATTTCATAAGGGTTTCAAACTGTCCACTGAAGCCAACTGTGGGATTAGCTTTCACTATGTAAACAGTGTTCAAGTATCCCTACCCCTAGCCTAAGCTAACTTTTGGTCCTCCATGCCATCCTCCAACCCAAGGCCGAGGATGCTGGGGATTCCCTTTGATAACACGAGATGTTTTCCGTAATTCCTCTGCAACTAGACGAAAGGTCCCAGATTTCCTTTTTTGCTGCCAAGCCATAAATGGCTTCCTCCCTATTTGAAATCTCCAAGCATTATCTATGGCACTATTCTTTTTCTTCTTCTACTTACACCTTAGAATCTACTGCTAAGATCTATTTCTTTCTAATCCTCTACACAGGCTAAAATGTGATATGAAACCTAGGGCAGATTCTATCACAGGAAAGAACTTTCGGGATTAATACATAAAGGCATAAATCCTGAGGAGAAAAAAAAAATACCTTTTTTTATGCCCTTGAACATTCTTCCTCGTGTTGAGCCTTCTGAATCTGACCTGCTTTAAGTATGACAAACTATGCAAGCAAGAACAATAGAAGTCAGTGTTCATATCTCCAACGCTAAATCTTTTCCAACCAGCCCGAGGATTTGTTTTACGGTTTCATGCTGAAGACAACTTGCAAATTGCTTTTCACACACTCACCTGGGGTGAGGTACATCCTCTGCCTTATTAGGGGGAAAGAATGCTGATCAGTAGGTCTCCCATTGGAGACAATAAGGCCTGTCATTTATTGTTTTCTTCTCCTTCCTGGGTTTCTAAGTTTCTAAATTTCTAGCTTCCCTCTTTGAAGTAGAGAATAGACAGTATAGGACAATCAGTATAGGACAAACAGTGTAGGACAGATACTGCAGGATAGGCACTGCAGGATAGACAGTATAGAATAAGGTAGTGCAGGATAAGCACTGGAGGATAGGCAATGTAGTTTAGACAGTATAGGATAGGAAGTGTAGGACAGACAGTTTAGTGTAGGCAGTACTGAATAGACAGTGTAGGATTGGCAGTGCAGGATAGACCTTGTAGGATAGGCAGTGCAGGATATGGCAGTACAGGATAGACAGTGTGGGAGAGGCAATGTAGGATAGGCAGTATTAAGTATGGATTGTTAGAAATGATTCTCCTATGTCACCGTGCTGAATACAAGTCCCCAGCAGAATTTCAGGAGTAAAGAACCATTCCAGGAGGCTGAAGAGATAGCTCAGCCACTTATGTGCTTGAAAGCACGAGGGCCTCTATTCAATGCCTAATGCTCACATACAAAGCTGGGCACAAAAGCACATCTGTATTTTCAGCACTGGGGAGACACAGAAAAGCAAGTCCCTAGAGCTTTCTGGCAAGTTAGCCTAGCCAAGTTAGTAAGCTATGAGGTCACTCTCAGTAAACTCTAAGCTGAGCAAGTATTCCTGTTTCAAAAGATAATGTGAAAGCAATATAAAATGACATCTGGTATTGATCTCTGTATGCATGTGCACCTGCATGCACATGTACAGATAAACACACACACACACACACACACACACACACACACACACACACACAAATTCACACATTACCACCAGCTTCATAATCACCACCACCACCACCTCATACAGACATAGCAAAGGAATCTTGGTGCATGTTAGCTTATTAAAAACTTAGAGACAGTTAAGATTAAAGAAAGATTATTTCTCCTTGATTTCTTCTACTGCTTTCTTATTTGTTTTGGAGAGAACAAATCATTATTTTCCCACTGTCACACAGACTATCTCAACATCCTGTGGCACTTAATCCCTTCCATTGACATAGCAATATAGTTTACTTATAAAGTATGGGTATTGCCATATAGCTTATTAGTAAAGTATGAATTATAATATAAAGGCAATTGCTTTATGTCGAACAAAAGAGAGACAGAAAGCATGATTTGTGAACTGTGACATGAAATGCCATAAGCATGGGAAGTGATAAGGCCCACATAAAGGCTCCTAGGCTCCAAGGCTCCAAGACTCGCAAGGCTTATCATATTAGAAAGGTGCTTCTTAGACCATAGTGTGCATAGGAATCCCTTGGGCTATTGCTGTTACCATACAGCTCCTCACATGGTCTCTGTTTCATAAAGATTCATGACTCATAACTCTGGAATCACAGGTCAAACAGACAGTGGGGAGGGGGGCAAAGTCTGAGGACTCAATGGTGAACTCAAGGTTCAGTTAGAGACTTTGTCTCAAAAAAAATGGAGTGGACAGCAGGTGAGAAAGGCACCTGACATTGATTTCTGCATGGTGACTTATATAGGAAGCGTGTATCTATAAGTGCCTATGTGCACACACATGTACAGCACACACACATACACACACACACACACACACACACACACACTATATGCTATTAAATGAGGCTACACTTGTGAGGCTCTAGTTCTACAAGACAAATGCCTGTAAGATGGGGACTAGAAAAAAGATGCAGTTGCTCAGAAGAAAGGGCACAGGAGGACACAGCAAGGAGGTACCATTTGCATGCTACCAAGTGAACACCAATATAGTCCCCAAAAGCTTTTGCATTGTGAACATTTGTTTCCTCAGCATCAATGGAATCAATAAATCTCTCTGTCTGTCATCCAGTCTGTGGCAGGCTGCTGTGGCCATTCTTGAAGATATAGACATGGGACTATACAAATCACTTTTAACAATGGACTCCTTCGTGCTCATTCAACTTGGCAGAGGAGTGGGGGATGGAGGGATGGAGACTATGGGACAAAAAGTGGTGGCTTATAGCAGTCAAGCTCTGTTAACAATATGAGGGTCTTGATGGAAAATTCTGAAACATATTCATAGACAGGTCTGCTTAGGGGGTTTATTCATTTTGAGTGATTTCAACTGATGAGGCTTGCCTGGGGATCAAGACTTGTAACACACTCCATGTGTTTGAATGCTTGGCCCATAAGGAGTAGAAATATTAGGAGATATGGCCTTCTTGGAGAAGGCGTGGTCTTGTTGAAAAATGTATGTCGCTGGGGAGATGGGCGGGCTATAAGCTCAAGCTACATGCACTATGGAATTCAGTCTCCTCTTGGCTACCTGTAGAATATAGTCTCCTTCTGGGTGCCTTCAGGTCAAGATGCAGAACTCTCAGCACTTTCTCCAGCACCATGTCTGCCTGCATGCTGCCATGCTTCCTATCATGGTGGTAATAAACTAAATTCCTGAAAGTGTAAGCTAGCTCCAATGAAATGTTTTCCTTTATAAGAGTTTCCTTCATCATGGTGCCTCTTCATAGCAATGGAAACCCTAAGACAATTATATATCTTTTCTAAATGTGCGCATATGTGTTAAACACAGTGTGAGTGATATGTATAATAAGCAGAGTGTGTATGTATGCGGGTAATCATGGAGGCCATAGGTAGATGTTGGGAGTCTTCTTCTATCTCTTTCTACTTAATTTTTTCTTTTGAGGCATGTACTTTCAATGGAACTCAATGTTCATGTTGGACTGGTTGGCCAGGAATCCTGTGGGGAATCCACCTGTCTCCTCCTCCCACCAGTGTGGGGGTTACAGTTGTATGCCACCCTGCTTGGGTTTCACATGCCTATTCATGTCCTCATGATTACACAGCAGACATTTAATCTATTGAGTGACCTCCCCAGACTCTGTTTATTTTTTAACAAGGCTTCCAGAGGTGTTACACACAGCTACAGTAGATAATGTATGTACAAATAAATGCAGAAAATACAACTCGGTTTGTATCCTTTTCCAGACATAGTGTGTAATGAATAAGAAGTGTGATTTTCTTTCCCTTCAATCTTCAGAATGTTCACACTTGCAAATACCTGTTTTTATCTTGCACAAGAAGTCAAGCAGCTGTGCAAGGGATAACACATCTTCCGGATGCCCTTAGTACCAGGCCCTTGGTAATTGCCCATTTAAATGACAAAAGTAACTGCTAATACATATGCATTACTGAAAAGCATGCTCCAATCTTTCTTGCCAACCCGCACATTTCTATAATAAGCCATTTGTTCAGAGCTCAATTATTTTGTTATATTTGATTAAACAAAATCAGCACTGCAGAAATTCAATTGGGGTAAATTGACATCTTTTCCCAAGAAAATCAACACCTTTGGTGGGTATGCTTTTAATAGTGAATTTTTCCAGTATTAATGGCCATATTTGAGCATGATTCTTGAGAACTGCTTTTAAGATTGACAGCAATCTTGGAGATTGCTTTTACAAAACAGTTACCATGTCAACAGTTCAAAAATTACTCAGCCTTAGAGATAGCTCTATGATATTCATAAGACTTGACAAGTAGGAATTAACTATTAAGGCCTTGTAATTAGCTTCTTAATCCAGAGCTTAGAAGTGATAATAGTTTAATGCCTAGGCTATGTCAATAATGTTTAGCCATTATGATCCATTCAAACAGTGGTTCTACTAATTCTATTATTGAGTATATGAAAACAGGATGAAAATAGTGTGGACCTGGGACAAATAAGTGCAGTTTCCGGTTATCATAATGAAACATTATTTTTCTAATGAAGATATTATCACTACACTCTTTTATCACTGTCTTCACTATAGTGGTTTGAATGGTAAATGTTCCCATAGATTCTTGCATTTGCATTCTTGGTCTCCAGTAGGTGACATTGTTTAAGATGCTGATAGAATCTTTAAAAGGTGCATCTTTGTACTCCATGGGAGTACATCATGGGTTGGAGTTGGTTTTGAGGGTTTATATCCTAGCACTGCCTACATTCTGAACTCCATCCTCTTCTTTTTCTCCCCTTGCTGTGTGGATTAACTGTGACAAGCCAGTTTCCTATTTCTGTCACCTTTCTGTTTCTGTCCTATTTCTGTTTCCTTTCTGCCTTGATAGACTCTCCTGTTGGAATCATGAGGAAAAATAAATCCTTCCATTTATGAGGTACCTTTGGTTGTGATATTTTGTCACAGCAACAGAACAATGGCTAACATAATGGTTCTCATTTTTATCATCACCACGGTCTCCATCAATTCCTTTATCTTCACCATCTTTACTGTCATCTTTATTTTGTTCTCCTCCCTCCTTCTAGGCTTGCAGAGTTGTCTTATAGCATAGTAGCCCTGCAATAGTGTGTGTGTGTGTGTGTGTATGTGTGTGTGTGTGTGCATGTGTAGAGTTTGGCATGTATTCTTGTGTGCATTTGTACATAAGTGTAGATGTGCATATGGACACCAGAAGTTGACATCATGCACACTCCTTTATCATTCTTCATCAAGTTTTGTTTTGTCTTTGAGACAGGCTTTCTTCCTGAATCACAGCTTCACCAAGTAAGTAGACCTGCTGGTCAGTGAACTGCAGAGTTTCTTCTATCCCACCTCCCCAAGCACTGGGTTTATAAGTATTTACTACCATAGTTGGCTTTGTTAAATATATTCTGGGTATTGAACTTAGGTCCTTATGCAACCAAGTACACCTCTTAGTTTCCTTCAAAGACTGACCATATCAAAGTTCTTCCATCCTTTTCTGACCCCTATGGTGGTGGATTATCTCTCTCTCTCTCTCTCTCTCTCTCTCTCTCTCTCTCTCTCTCTCCCATTCTGTATCCATCATTTTCAGGATCACCTCTGCAAGGACAGTAGTCTTTATTTCCTATCTAGGTGCTTCTCCTGGCTTCCTCAGCTGGCTTTCTTATAGAACCCAAGACTACCAGTCCACAGATGGTACCACTCACAAGGGGCCCTCCTCCCTTGATCACTAATTGAGAAAATGCCTTACAGCTGGATCTCATGGAGGCATTTTTTCAACTGAAACTCCTTTCTCTGTGATAACTCCAGCTTGTGTCAAGTTGACACAAAACCAGCTAGTACAACTACCGTGCTTAGTCTCCCATTTGCGAGAATGACAAACATACTCTACCACAGCCAACTCAAGTTAGCAACACATCACCTTGCATGTCATCACTGTAGCTTTGGATAGGGGTGGAGGTGAGTGTTCCTAAAAAGTCACATTGAGACATGAGAACCAAGTTTCCCCCTGGGAGTTTGTTCTTCCCTAGCTGAGTTCCTGAAGGCATCTGCAATCTTGGTCTATGTTTTCAGAAGTTGCATTAGTTCCCCTAGATGATACAAGAAATGAATATGAAATAAGACAGAGAATCTGTATTTGCCAAGCACTGTGTTAGCAGTGAGTTTGGAGAGTTGAGTGAAAAGTGAGGCCTCAGAAGGCTTTCCACAAAATCTTCTAAAATAAGTACATGACAGAAAAAAAAGTTGGCAAAGAAGAGGTCTGGAAATCTCTAGGAAAGGCTGTCAAGCAGCTACTATGGTAGGTACACAGATACTCTTAGAGTATCCAAAGGTGACATATGGCTTATTACCATACTAAAGTACATGAAAATGTGTATATCTTGATGGTGATTTATGATGGTAATGAATCATACAAACCTCAAATTGTATATAAATCTTACCTGAAGATTACTAAGAGAGGGAGAGTCATTTTTCTGCAGATGTGTTACCAAGGTAGATTGCCCATGATCTAGCAGTGAATGGCCCCACATGAGTTAACAGCACTATAGATTCAGTGGGTATATTTATAAAATGGAAGAGAATATGTATTTTGGAAGAGGTTATGTTGGAGGTCCACGAGGAGTTGGATAAAAGTGCATTGTCTTCATGTGTGAAGTTACCAGAGAATAATATCAAATTAATAATAATAATAATAATAATAATAATGATAACAATAATAATAAAGGATAATAGTAATAAAATAGACAATAGAGGTGGAGAATGAGAAATCAACATTTGTATAAGAAAGAAGCCATTTGCCAAAATGATTTGAAACCTTACCCCACC
The DNA here is from genome assembly GCA_019843965.1 of Rhynchomys soricoides. Classification (NCBI taxonomy): domain Eukaryota; kingdom Metazoa; phylum Chordata; class Mammalia; order Rodentia; family Muridae; genus Rhynchomys; species Rhynchomys soricoides. The sequence continues at coordinate 3,018,814 of JADRCH010000362.1, forward strand.
TTAAAAATCAGAGCATGCCTGAACAAAGTATGAGCCATCTCTTAGAGTAGACAGCTACTTTTTAATGACATATGAAGGATCAGAACTCAGCAGACAAAAGGCTTTTGATTTTTGTATCTTTCCTGGCTCACCAGCTCACTTATATTATTGGGAATGTCTTTAGATTCTTTTATGAACTGTTGCTATTTCTAACACAATCAAAGTATACTTGGTCCAATTCTTCTGGAACATGAGAACTGAAATCTCAGCAGGTGCTCCTCTGACTCTGATCCATCCCTAGTATAGAACTATATTTAACAGACAGAGCATGCCAACAGAAGTCCAAAATACACAACTGGGTCAACACATCCTCTATAAAGGTAAAGAGCCTCCTGCCAAACCCAGTGACCTGAATTTGACCCTGTGACCCACAAGGTGGAAAGAGACCTGACTCTCAAAATTTGTCTTCTGACTTTCACATATGCCCCCCTCAAACATATATGTAAATATATTAATAGATGTATTGGTTTTATTTCCCCCAAAACTGTTTTTGAAAGCAACAAAGAAACTACATTTTCATTTGCAGAAGGCCACCAAACTGTTATATGCTATTACTGCTCTGGCCTATATCCCAGTAGTTAAAGTGTGCTATCTTATAGTGAAGTCTCTGCTTCTGAGGCATTTGTGTGCCTCCCTCCACAAAACTGATGTAACATGTCTTTTATTTCCTTAACATACTATCTCTATTCCTATACTATCCAAGCAGCCTGTGGATGGTAAACCATGCCAGGAAGCTTGGTGGGTAGAGTATATCTGAGGCCCCAGGAAAGTTGGTACACTTTGGAGAGGGTAGACATCTCCCTGCTTCCTGCCAGATTCCTGCCCTGGAACATGTGCCATACTTCCCACATAAGATAATGTGACCTGTGGTCACATAGGTCCAGAACAGAGTTCTCCATGCTAATGAGAGATACCTAGAGGCCCTGAGGCTTAGTCTATAAGCTTCCCTTCACAGACATTCCTCTGTGCAAAAGGTATTTAATCTCGGGTGCATTCTGAGAAATTGGTATGATTTGCATCCATTTTCCATGATGTACAACCAATAAACAGTTTGGAACCAAGGACTGTCATTGAGAACCACTATGGGGAACATGGAACAGGCCTTCATCTACAGAGCCACTGCTTAATTCTCTCATAGAAGGTTTCTTTACGCTCCCAGCCTCAGCAGCCAAGCTAAGGATGATGAGTGAAGCTGGAGCTCCTATTCTCCCAGCCCCAGGCTAGTTGCTGCCCTTAGCTCTCAACTCCTCTTAACTCAGCAGTGCCTGAATGTCTAGGAGTTTGGTAGCTTCTGGTCTCATCCTCCTCATGGACCCGTGGACTTTTGATACTTCATTCCCAACTCCTCTAAGTGGCACTCCATGGATGACTGAGTGCCCGGGGATCTGGAAAACCCAGCTTCAGGTTTCTCACATCTCACACTGTGTTATCCCACCCCCAGAGTGGCATCTTGGAGCTTCCCTGAAGCCCAGCACCCACCCAACAGCAGCATGGGATAAATAATCAATCTCCCCACATTTCACCTCCCAAGTGGCTATGCCCTGCATCAGGGCAAACCTTGGGCCCACACAGCCATGGGACATTTGTTCGACAGTGAAAGAGGAACCTACACTGTCTAGGAAGACATACCAATCCCAGATAGTCAATATTTATCACCATTCAAGTTTATATTCCTCGTAAATCCCACACAGGCAACAGGACAACAATGAAGACATCTGACTTTAGCTCTCAGGAAATGTGAAATCACAATGCTCAGAGTTAGTCATTGTCACATTATCTTATATATTATTACAATTAACTGTTACAACAGATCTGTGTGCATATATAATGGGTACGTGTGTGTGTGTGTGTGTGTGTGTGTGTGTGTGTCTGTGTGCTGTAAATACATACATAAGTGGATACATTCAACCATGAGTGTGTGTGCAGAGGAGGATATCTGATGTCCTTCTCTATAAGTCTCCATTTTACTTCCTTGAGACAGGGTCTCCCACTAAACATGAAAATAAGAAGATAGACAGCAAGCCTCAGTGATCCCCCTGTCCCCTTAACCAAAAAGTGGTCTGCAGTTATATTTAACTAACAAGTATTTTAAGAATATTTTGTCCTCACCTATTTGTATCACAAGCCATATTACCTTAGATATCTAAACACCTAGCACTATGAGACTAGAAAAGAACCTGGGTTATATAGTGTTTTCAGGTGATAAGAGACATAAGAAGCTCTTACTTGAGAAAACATTCAAAAGACCAGAGTAGAAAGTTCTTTGCATAAATAAGCAAATGGCTTGAAAGGATAGCTCAGTAGCCAAAGTGGTTGCCATATAAGGATGAAGACCAGAGGAGTCTGGATCCACAGAAAACCAAAGAAATTCTCGGTAGGAATGGCAGCCAACCTATAATTCCAGTATGGGAAGGTAGAGAGAATGGATCACCACAGAAAGCTGATTAGTGAGGCTCTGGGTTTGACTGAGAGACATTGCCTCTGTGAATGATATTGAAGAGCAATTGAGGAATATTCCCAAATTAACTTCTACTCTCCATATGAACTTGTAGCCTAGTGCATGCACACTTACATATGTATACCTACCCACAAGCAAAGAAACTTTGTATATACACACATATGTAGCATACATACATGAAGAATGGAAAGGAGATTGAAACAAAACAACCAACAACAAAAGGCAGAAAAAATTGGAAATGAGTACTAACCTATGAACATGGCTGATGCCACTCAGCATGCAAGAGATGTTCCTTACAACCCAAGAGACACCTATCATGTCTATAAAATCAAAAAGCATGACGAGACTGTTGGAACATGGTAGGGCAAATTTTTCTTACATTGTTACATTAATAAAAAATATTAATCTCTGCACTGTGCAGCAGCAAAGGGACACAGACCCTAGATATATAACAACTAGGTGATTCTCTATACAAATTAGACACCAGCCATAAAATTAATTTTTTTTCAAAGTCATATGCTCATAGAGAAAGATAAAATCTCCTATTAAGATAAGAGTAAAAGGTAATGTATATAAGAGTGGATAAAATCAATTATACTTTAAAATATACACATGTACACATATAGCTTTATTTTTAATTTATGTGTGTAAATATGTGGATGCATACATATAAAATGTGGACTCCCAGGATGACCGGAAGCATTGGATTCCAATGCAGCTGAGTTATAGGCCGCTGTCAACTGCCTGATGTGGATTTTAGGAATTAGATTCAGGTCTTTTGCAAGAACAGTATTCACTCTTAAAACCTGGCCCATCTCTCCATCCCTAAGTTACACTTTTTCATAAAAGAAGAACTGTCCTTTATAAAAGAAAGCCCCAAAATACCATAATCAGGTTTACTGGAATATATAAACAGGAACTGCTGGGCAAAATATAAATTTAATTTTTCATCATTATTGTATGTTTGATATGTGTGTGTGGGCAGGGCATGTAAAGCCAAGGCAGACATATGAGGTCAGAGAATAAATTTATGGAGCTGGTTCTCTTTTTTATGTTGGTTGGGGAGATTGAAGACAGGTCACTAGGCTTTTGCAGCAATCACCCACCAAGCAATCTCCTACAAAACATATTTTTAAAGTGTAGTTAACAGTACTGGCGTAACAACAGTCATCCAACAATTATTTGTACCTTTTTTATTATTCAGAAAACCATTATACCTTCCAGCTAAAAGTGAACTTTAAAGATATGAAACCTCAAAGTTCATAATCAATAATGATTTTTCCCCCAAAAGATCAATACTAGAGATTGAATTCCATTGTCTTGGATGTCATTAGGTGATTTTAAAATCTGATATCTTTGTCACTTGTGAAAACAAAATTGAGTTTTGCCATTAGAAAATAGAACATTGCTTCTGGCTAGTGGCTGGATTTCCTGTCCCAGCATTTGGCCTACATTGAATAACATACTGAAGATATTTTCCTTCTTACTTGGTTCCCAACGTGCTTCTAGGGAAATCTTCCAGGTATTCATTGGCTAGCACATGTATAATAGCCAAGGCACCTTGCTTAACTTTTCCATCCACAATATTCCTAAATATCTTAGCTTGGTGAAATGTTTCTAATGTGCATATTCATTGTACAGAAGAGCATTGTGTTCCCATCTGCTGACCTGATGCCCTTACTTCCCCTCTACTGTGCATGTTCCCTTCTGTTCACCTGACACCCTCATGTCCCCTCTTATTTCCCCTCTATCCCAATCATCACTCTTAGAAGAAAGGGTCTTGAATGTTGTCACTAAGACAAAAAGTTAAATTAATTGGTGACTTCATTGAAAAACATCTCTGATAATCAAGTATTTGAACACCTGGTCTCCTGTTGGTGGTGTTGTTTGGGGGCTTAGGGGACCTTTAAGAAGTGCAGCCTCTCTGAGGGAAGTACATCTGTGGAGTTTGAGAGTTCAAAGACTCACTCTGAGTTTACTTTGCTTCTGGCATGAATATGGAGAATGTGATCTCTTTGTTTGCTGTTCTAGCCATGCCTCTCCTGCCATTTGGAATTTCTCTCTGAAATTGTTAGCCCAAACAAACACTTCCTTCTCTAAGTTGTCTTTAGTCATGGTATTTGTTATAACAGCAACAGTAAAGTTACCAATATACAGAAGTGGATAAGTTTATCCTATTTGTTCTTTTTGCTTTATATTCTCTTGTTTTTTGTTTACTACCTTTGTTTTCTAGTCCCTAGAATGAAATCTACAGCCTGGAGTGTGCTATGTAGGCAACCTACCAATGAGCTATCTTCTCTAGTCTACCTTTATTGGAACATACATATCTACTAAGACATGATAGTATGATATGATCATCAAAATGATATTCCATAAATATATACAGTATTTACATCAGTTTAGAATGTTTTTTTTATAAAAGCCAAAGGAATGGCACTTCCTACAATTATGTGTTTTTAGAGGAAAGATTATTGCATTGTCTATTTTTCTATTATACTTGCTTGTTTGTATTTTGGATTCAAGGGGGATGGAATGGATAGGAGGATCATTTCTTAGGCCAGTGTTTCATCTTTGAAAAAACTTTCTTGCACACAAGAATAAGAATGTTTGATGTTATTTGAAAAATATGAATGAATGCCTGGTGCCTGTGCCTCTTTTTTATTTCACTGAGTGGGTGCAGGACCTGGACACTTAGACCTCCTGTAAGTGGCCGAGATCACTCTCAAGAACAGAGAAATGTAACAGATAGATTCTTAGCCATTAAAAGCACCCCAGTACAGGTGGCTTTGCTGAAGACTACCATCCTCATGAGGGCCTCCTAGAGAAGCTAGTCTAAGACAAGTCTACTCATTAACACTTCAGAGAAACTTTTCATTATGCTCTCCTTTCTTTACTTATATATTATATGAAGGGCCAAATTTATATTCTCAGAGAGGGCTGCCTTGTTTCAAACAAAATGTGACCCCACTTCATTCCTGAGAAAAATTGTATACCAAATAGAGTATAACCCACATGGCAGAGGAGAATGTTTTTCAATGGCTTATTAAGTTACTAGAACACAGACATTTACATGCAAATAATTAATGGGCCAATTACAAATTATTTGGTTTTGTTCATTAAAGCAGAACTACAATTTATTAAAGCAGGAACCAAAACAAATGATCTTGTTATATCAAGGATACATAGTTGCAAAGGAAAATTATATGGTACAAGCTCAACCTGTCTGCAAGAAAAGAAAATTGCATTCTCTTCCTCTGTATTCATTTAGTAGAAAATATGACTAATTCAAGGTCAGGGTTAATTCACAAGTTCAGAAATCCTTGAGAAACATTTACATCTGCACATAAATCTTTGGTTACATTCAGAAAGCTCTGTATTTTGCCTGCTTCCTTGTGGGAAACAACAGTCTTGAAAGGATACAACCTCCCTTTCTACATAGGCTCTTTTGTTCATATCTGATAAGAATGGAGTTGAAAACCTGGGTTGTCCAACATGAAGTGGCTCTGTTTAGGAACATTGGGGTGGGACTGTTTCCTGATGTCAGAATTATTACTTTCCTTCCCAAATCCCTTCAGTTGTCCATACCCCCATGTCATGGTCAAGTCTTCTATGACCAAAATCTTAGACTGCGGTCTGAGATATGGATGTTCAAGAAACAAATCCAGCAAAATGTTAAGTCAAAAATATAGGTAGGAGGGTCCAGGAGAGGTAGTGTGGTTCCATTCTTTCTCCTTTCCTTTGTGTTGAGAAAACTTCATGATACAACGTGGAAGCCTGGGGAAAGCTCTGATATTATTTCAGAGTGTTCCTGAATCAAGACTCTGACTGCTCATGAGTTAACTGTGATAGGTTATTTTCCTATGGTTTCCATAGAAAGAACTAATTAACAGTAATACTCAATTTTCCCAGCCTTGTACTAACTGATTAATAAAACAGGCATTTAGAAGACACTTTTGCTGGCAAGCATGTAGGGAGATGGAAACAAGAGAAAAACCTGGCTTTTGGCTATCATTTTACACACCTTTACCTGTATTATCTTTGACTTCTGCAAACAGACGTGTTTATAACTCAAGCACTGTGTGTCTAACCCATCTCATCTCTCTTCAAAGAAGTAGTTACTATCCTATATCTTTAGTCACTGTGAATTCTGAAACCAGCAGGATCTCACAGGACTGGCTTCCCCTGGGACTCAGATCAGGGCAATTTTCTGTCATGGTGAAATCATGTCTTGATAACAAGATAAGTCACTGAACACACTGAGAGGACTGAAGAGTTCTTGGAACTACCTTGCAGAACCAGAGCTGAGACAATGATAGACAGGACCACATCTCAACCAGAACTACTTGATTATGTACACTCCTGGTCATCCAGCCCAATCTTTTCTCTTAAACAAACTTCAGATTGTGGTTTGGGTTTGCTTATAATTGACATAACAGCTAATATCCACATATAGGCAAATACATACCTTATTTGTCTTTCTTTGCCTGTGATACCTCACCTAGGTTACTTTTTTGGTGCTATCCTGTTAATAATCAAGCTACAGTCCACAAAATGCAGAGTTTATGTATAGAATGAGGGACTCAGGGGACTGAGAGATCCCCCTAGTACTAGAAAATAGAATAAATGGTTATGAATGGATGTAGAAGGGCTAGAGTTGGAGTATCAAACAGGGAGGAGAAGAGAAGAAGGGGACAAGAGGGAGAATACAAAGAGTGAGGGCTAAAATCAAGGGCCATTTGAGGGTTAGCAAGGAAAACTGATATAGTAGAAGCTTCCTGAAATATATACACATATGAAGATGTTCTAAATAAAATCACAAACAACAGAGCCCTAACTAGATACCTTTTGTTACCAAATGACCTTTCAGTACTGAGAATGTGTTACATCTAATTGAGTTATTGGAAAAAGCGATACCATGGAAATCCCCAGTAATTCAGGCTGTTGCCAAGGCTACAAGTTATATTCCACAAACTGACAGCAAGGCCTTCTTCCTGAAAATAACACACAACCCATTAAACATTGAGAAGTCAAGTTGGTACCTACCCAGAGCCTTCTTCCCCATGGGCTAGTGTTCTTGTTACTACCAAAGAAGAAATAAGCACCAAACCAGCTATAACCCTTCAATCAAGTGGTATCTTGCTTGTAAGATATGCTTGTACAATGGTAGCACAAAACTTGTAGGAATAACCAACTAATATCTGATTTAACTTAAAGTCTATTCCACAACATGAGAATACATACCCAATGCTATTTGGGTGACCAAGGATCTGAGAGTAGATAGCCCAGGATCTTACGATAAAATAAATACTACTCTTCAACTAAAGGAAGGAAGCAATTAAATGATTTCTAAGTTCCTAATGACATTCTGCTGTACTCATAGATGCCTTGTTAAGTCATCATCATAGATCGTTCTCTTTGTAGCATATGGGAACAAATACAGAAGCCAGTATGCAGAGAGTAAGAGACCTTGGAGCACTTAGCTCTAAACATGATACATCCATCAAATTCATGCCCTTGGGCCTCCGGGATGAATTTCTGTCTCCTCTACAGAAAACAAGGCCTTCTAACTATAACAGAACTGTTGCACATATGAACACACAGAGACCGAGACAGCATGCACAGGTCCTACATGGATATGTACCAGATGGGGTCCTAGAGCAGAAGGACAAGTGGACATTTACCACAATCCCCAACACAGAAGTTATCTCCAAGTAATAACCACTTGCAAATGAAAATTTAGTTTCCATCAAGGGAGTCTCACTGAGGAAACAAATTACTCTTAAGAGTAGGCCACATGTCCATCAGTAGATAGCCAATAGACAACAAACTTAATGGTATTCTTGGAGGTTCCTTGTTTCAGAATGTCATGCTTTCGACATTCTTTTATTTTCTACTTTGATTTTTATTTAGTTTTTCTTTTTACCTTACAGGGCCTTTGTGTATATATTATGGCTTCTGATTTTGGCTTTTTGTAGGATTCCTGAGTGTATCAATAAGGTGGCTTCTGCATCTATATTTTTGTGTGTGTTTGTGCATGCTTTTTCTTGAGCTTCTTTCTTTCTCTTTGTTTTGTTCAATTCCAAAGTGTTGTTTTTGTTTTAATCTTATTACATTTTATTATTATCTCATAGAAAAATGTTAGTTTTCTAGTGAAAGACAGAAAGAGGTTGGATCCAAATTTCATGTGAGTGAGTGTGTGTGTGTGTGTGTGTGTGTGAGCATGTGCATGTGTATGTGTGAACTGGGAGGAGTAGAGGGATGGGGAATTGTAATTATATAAAAAATCCTTGTCAATAAAAGAAAAATATATAAAAGGAAACCAAAAACCCTGAAATCTTCATGTCAATTTAGTTGATTTCTTCACCTACATCCCTTCCAAATGTAATCACACTGAGGAAATCTACTTTCTCTGCATTTTAACATTAATCTTTAACTGTCATTTTTGGGCATAGTCTACATATGGCTATGTCTACCCTTGGAGGGTATTTCAGAGCTGAAGATATTAATCTTATACTCTAGCTATTTTTAGTTTTAAATTCTTATTATTTATTTTATATTTGTTTTTGAGTCAGGGTCTTACTATATCACCCTTGGTAGCCTGGAACTCACTGTGTAGATCCGACAGGCCTTGAGCTCACAGAGATCTGCTGGCTTCTACCTGCTGAGTACTGGGATTAAAGGCAGATGTAGTCATGCCTCACACTCTGGCTACCTGTTTATAAAATATCATTATGACAAAACTGATCTAGATGTTCTTATTATCTTTCATTTATTTGTTTCTCTCTCCCTCTCTCCTCTCATATAGCCCTCACATGCACCCTTACAACCTCACTCCCTCCAAGAAGAATTCATGGTTTCTTTTACATCAATCATTGTTGTCACATATAAATATAAATAAATAGAAAATAAAAGTACAACCTACTAAGCAGTGAACAGCAGCCCTGAGAATAACAGTGATCTGTCCAGGCACTGATCCTCAGGGACTTCATACATCAGGCTATGGCCTCATTGTATTGGCCTTATTTAAATGAATTCTAACGCATACCCAGAAAAATACAAAAAATATAAAATATGGTTCATGCATGATTAAAGGCACACTTATCTTGCCAGTACCTAGATGACCATAGAGTTTATCTATGACTTTTCAAGTCTCCTGCTTCTTGTTCCCAGTGCCTATTCCAAATCTCCTCCCCTTCCTTTTAGCATCACTGATTCTGTTTGTAGGACTTTGCTCTTAGCTGTAAACTCCCAGGGTAGAGTGCTCTTTGTGCAGAATTAGAACATTTCCCTTCTGAAGACTTTCCAGTGGAGATTAGAATTAACTAACCTGTTACTTCAATAGGCAAGACTGCTTTTTCCATCTGCCTAGAGAGGCCCTCCAGCCGGCAAAAGACACGTCAAGGGTACAGACAGAGCCTATGAGCACAGGGTGCTGTATCTCCCATATTTGTGTATACACCACTAAACTCATGCATCTGCTGCTCTCATGGATAAGTCAAGGTCTGTGCCTTCCTTTCTTGAATTCCTTCATTAAATAGATGCAGACAGAGTAGGTGGTACTATAACAGTAGGTCATTGGCATGAACCCTCCATGTGCCGACTGCCATATTACAGATACAACAATGAAAAGTAACATCAGAAGTGATTTTGTTGAAATTATTCTCATCAAATTATTTTGTACTTGCAGTTTTAGACAGATTTACAGCAGAAAGGGGAAGTGCAGGTACCCCTCTTGTTGTAAGTCAGCATATGATTATTCAGCTTTCCATGTTTCTGCCATCCTCACCCATCCCTTGACTAATTCACCGGGCCACTCATTAAGCATCACTAAGTATTGCTTATGTGCTGTGTTCTGAAGAGTCTATACTGAACAAGAACATATTTGCTGCTAGTCTATCAACTTCCTGATTGAAGAATGCATTTACAACACAAGTGATATTACCCTCAAGGGGGCAAGAAGTGGTTTTAAAGGAAAAAAAAGCCTCTACAGTGCTTTATGTCTCTCCAAAGGACTGCATTGTTTTAAACAATCAATATAAAAATTTCTGTGATATTAAAATCATAGGGACATGGGGGAACAGTTAGGAGAAAATGCCAAAAAAAAAAAAAATACTCCTTAAGGAGCAATCGTTAAAAAAGTAAAATGTTTAAAAAGAAGGGTTTAACGTGGAAAGATGTTAACTTATAACCACTACAGCAAGAAAGACAGGGAGCTGTGAGAACAGGTGGCTGCGTGACCTCTGCATACACTGGTATGGATGTCATCTTAGGATGGTATCGTAAGGCATTGCCTGACCACTGGAGCATTTGGAGAAACATGGAAGATGACGACGTGGGTAACACTTCATGAACACTCATCTTCTATGTCAGGGAGTAAAGGTGGATCCCACCGAGCCAAGGGCATTTCTTCCTTATTTCAGCCCCAGAGTAGGCATGCTGTTTAGAACTAGGGTGGTATCTGTCCCTTCTGCATAGCCCACAATTACTTATTCCCTCTGGCTGTAAATCCATCAGAACTTCTGCTATTGATACAGTTGTATAATTCACAAGGTAGCTTTTAATAGTGTAAAGCTTGGCTGCGATGGGAAATCTAGCTTTTCTATGTGCAAGCAGTATCTGCAGGAGCTCAGTCTTTACTGGGTCAGTATAAGCCTGGGGATGAATCCATGCCTTTCATTTAATGCTAACTCAAGAGTGTCCCCAGACCTGCATTTGTCTTCTGTCCCTTGCAGCAAGTGCTCACCATGGCTACAGGGTTTTTAGTTGATTTACTGCTTTCTAAAGGTGTACCCGTAGGATTCTACTCTCTTCTCAAGCTCTGTCGATTATTGCCTCAGAATTTCTTGCTAGAATTTCCATTACTAAGTCAGAAGTGAGAATCTTTCCTAATTCTCAGATTGCTGTCTTCTTTGTCAGAGAACTGCACTATTGTTTATGGTGAGCAGGTGCCAAGACCTGTAGCCTGGTAGCATGCTTGCTGCCAAGGCAATTAGGTGAGTATATTGAAAACCCAAAACACACACACAGACACACACACACACACATAGATAGATAGATAGATAGATAGATAGATAGAGATTAAAACATTACTGTCCTTCAGGTATGAATATGGAGAGAGGCAAGATGAGTTCTGTATGAACTTCCTTGCTTGTTCTAATTTATACCCTTGCCTTCTGTCATATTTCCAAATTCTCTCTAAACTGATAACTCTGTCACCTTCCACACCCTTGCTATTCCGTTCATCATTTATTGATTGATTGATTGACTCATTGGTAGGCACTGTGTTCAACTCTGCTTGATGCTCAGAGTAATAGAATTTTGGAGTCAAGCTCCTTGGTAAAGGCCACATAGGAAGTGGCCTTCCTAGTGACTTATCAAGTCACTTCCTGTTAATTGCTGTGTTCCAAGCCAGTATGCAAAACTGATTCTATGATCAATATGTGTATGTCAAATTATAGCCACATGCATGCTTTCATTTTATACTTTCTGTTATTTATCCATTCTAACAAACACATAGAATATCTGTCTTGTGAGCACTGTGCTACAATGGTTAAGTCAGAGTCAGGACTCTAGTCCAGCAGAGGTGTTGTAAACTGAGGTATGATAAGAGAGTGATAACGTGGAGGTGGAAGTAGGCAAGGGAATAAATACTTACAGCTTTTCTTACTCATTATTTATGAAAGATAGTAGGTTTGACTCAAGAAGGATGCTGAGGCAGATTGCCCTTTTGGATATAGACTTATTAGAAGTGTTACTAGCATTACAGAGAATGTCAGCATGTGGACGGGGGGGGGGACTCTAATCAGAGCTCAGGCCCATGTGGTAGAGTGGGGGTTTCTTCTTATATGCTTTAGAGAAAGTAAATATTCTTGTCAGGTGTTTAATGAGTAATCAATTATATGTGCTAGCAGTCTGGATGTTTTTGAATCAGCTAGAAGGGGACAAATCTTGCAAAACATATTATTTCTAAAGACCAGATTGCTGTAGTTTGGGGTTACTGTGAAAATGGTTGAGCTTTGCAAAATGATGTACCCATAGCTAAGAATTTATTTGAACCACTATAAACTTCTATGAATGAAATACAGAGAATAAAGAGAATGAACAGAAAAGTTTAAGCACCTGCTGAGCAGAAGTATACCTTGTGTACTTCTTAGTTGGTTGTGCGTCTCTGGGTTTATCACTATCTAGTGCAAAGAGAAGCATCTCTGATGAAGTTTGGCAAATGACTTGATCTATGGGTGTTATGATAAGTTCTTAGGACCCCATTAAATACTGTGTCCATTTAACAGCATAATAGTAGTGGTTCTCTTCTAGGGCCTATTATCTGTCTATCTATAGGTTCTTATCCTGACAATAGTATCTCTACTTATGGAGCTATTGGTTGATTTGTCTACTTGAAGATGAAGAGACAGCTTTCTGTAGCCCATGATGTAGCGTAATTCCACACAACCAAGAATATTTGGTAAGCACAAATTAGTCCTGAAGATTTTAAAAGAAAAAAAAAATAAAAAGACTGAAAATTGGGTGGGTAAGAAATTTGGGGTAGATATGGAAGAGCTGGGGTAAGGGATCCAATATGATCAAAACATCTTTGAAATTTTTTAAAGAAACAATAGAAAAAAACCATCAACACCCAAATAAAACAAACAAACAAACAAAAACCTCTATCAATCAAAACACAGGAAGCATACTTTTCTTTGAGAACCAAGTTGTAGGAGGCTGAGAGAGATTTAACATGCCAGAGGACATACAAGGAATGTGGGACGGTAATTAACGTTCATGCTCTGTAACTGATAGTTCCTTTTCTTAGGGTAGCAGGTCATAAGAGCTGGATGTCAGACAGCTAGGAAGGTCATGCACTGTATCTTCAAGAAGATATGCTGACACTGAAGCCCATAGATCCTCATTAAGGTAGAAGAGCTCATTGCCAAAAGAACGAAGTTAGAATAAGGTCATATTTGATTGGGGCAGGTTTTGATCCAATACAACTGGGAAGGAAAAATGACAGATAGGCAGGCCCATATGGTGAAACTGAATGATATTGGAAGCCAAATGTGGGACAGGTAGCTACTGTTGAATGCATGCCTAAGATAGCCAACTGCCAGGAATAAGGTCAGCGCAAGGAAGAGTGCACCTTAGAAATGCCAGGGAGTAGGACTCCATCAACAACTTGATTCTGAACTCGAAGCCTCCAACATTATAATAGAAGGTGTTCTGATTACACTAAGTCCTCTAGTATGTTATGAATTTTGAAAGACACCCTCAAAACTAACACAGTTTCATAGATGTGAGAAACAAGCTCATATTTCATCCTGAGTACAGGCAAGCTAGCAAAATAAGAACAAATGATCCTAACCTAGGTGAAGGTTGTAGCTCTAGAGATACAGAAACAAAGCAGGGGGAAGCTTTCTAGCAGGGTCACTTTGTTTATATGCAACTGAGGACAAAACACAAACTACCATGACCCAGCAGCCTTGTTCTGTTCTTAAAGCTTAGCTTCAGGGTTCATAGTGTAAGCTCAGTTAGTAACGTGCTTATCCAGCATGTATGAAGTCTGGAGTTCCACTTCAGCCAGCACTGCAAGAATCCATTACAGTTGTACATGCTATTATTACCCAGTGTATTAGCTAGTTTCTTATTGCTGAAACAAAACATGAGAGAATGAGGTAATTCAGAGAAGCAAGAGGTTTTCTTTTGGCTTTTGGTTGAAGAGGGTTAGGGATCACTGGGGCATAATGAAGGTGTGAGAGTAGAGCAGGAAGCTGTGGACTCACATAGTAAATCAGATGCACAAAGCAGAAAGAGCAACCTAGAAATGGTGTGTGTGACTTTTAACTCTTAAAACTCACCCCCAGGGACATACTTCCTCCAACAAGGCAACATCTCCTAAACCTTCTCAGAGAGTGCCACCAACTGGGGACTAAGCATTCAAATACCTGGGACTGTGGAGGACAATTTTCACTTAGAAAGCACATCCTGCATGTGTATTGCGGAGACAGAAAGATCAAGCCATCCTCTGCTACACAGAAAGTTCATGGAGTATGGGCTACAAGACACTCTGTCTTAATAAAAGGAAAGTAAATCTCATAGTTTTTCTCTGTAAAATTCAAATCACCAAGCTTTTGGGAAGGTAGACACACATCTGAGCCCTCAGAAAACCCTCATGCAAACTGGCTATTCTTGCCAAGGATGCATCAGTTTCACTGTTATGGTTTCTCCCATTACCCAACACAGACCTGCTGAAAAATGGGACCCAAGCCACCTTTCTGCAGTTGAAGAGAAAATCAAGAAATTTGGGACCAAAGCACCATTCTTCCTACTTAAATGGAGTAGAGTAACATTGCTGGCATTGAGCTGAGGGGAAACAATAGAAGCATGGTTAAACCTAATACTATAATGTAGTTGTTTGACACAGAGTAAGTAGACTGTGAAATACTGTATTACACTCATGACAAAGGTAGCCTTCTAGTGTTCTTTTAACTCAGTTTAAGATAGTTATTATGAGTTGTTATATGTAAAATAGTTATATAAGATGATAGTGTCTGGCTCTGGTAATTTCCTGACTCTGCATCACTCTAATAAACTCTTGACTTTTCTTAGATATATTTGTTTAATTTTGTTTTATTAACAAACAAATATGTCTATGGACATCACTTTTCAAACACCTACACAAATATCTCTTACATCAAAAAGAGTTAAGCATGTCTTATTCTTTAACTGAAAATAAATCACAATGGCCCAAGAACATAAATACATTCTAGCTCAAATGCCACTGTTTCTTGACATGTATACAGAATCAGGACAGGAGGAAGCAACATGTCAACAGGCTTCAGACACCCTGGTGGAAACATCAGGCAAGAGGGTTTTCATGTCGAAGCAGAAAAATCTTTGCTGTGGGTCTTATATGCTACAGGTAATAAATATTCTTAGCTTTAGGGCTTGTGGATGCTAGTGGTCTGCTGTGTTAATATATTCTAAAATAGTATCTGTCATAGAAAGTTTGGTTAGAAATAGACATAGACAATGAAGACTATTAAAAAGACTAAAGATAGATTGAGCTAGTACAGCCATGAATTTGCAACATTTCAATTCTCTACAACCATAAAGTTCCCATCTGTCAATCAGCCTTGAAGAATCTTTATATAGATGTACCTTTCGGTTTTGTTTTCCAAAACTTATGCTCAAATAGTTTAGCACACACAGAGACAGACACACACACTCTTATGTATTTAGTTCTTCAACTTGCTTTTTCTTATGTATTTTTCTAAGATTTATTTATTTATTTTACTATAGATGTTTCCATCATTGCTGCCAAGTAAAACTCTTTTGTATGAACATGCTGCCAAGTTTTGAGATCCCACCCCTCTGCAGATGAACACAACTTGTTGGAAACATTATGCCATTTCTTGATGGGTAATTCTATTTTATTGTTGTTATATATTTTCATATAACACATACTATCAAATTTACCATCTTGAAATGTAACAGACCAGATGTGTATGTGTGTGTGTGTGTGTGTGTGTGTGTGTGTGTAGCCTTTCTACTATTTCTAGAACTTTCAATCATCTCAAAGATAATTTCACTTCTAGTAACATTGTCACTCCTAATTTTTCTTTTCAACTAGTCCAGGTACTACCTGGACCTCTGTGTATTTACTACCTTTGCCTCTGTGTATTTACTCATTCTGAACACTTTGTATGAATACTATTATATAGTCCATGTTCTTTTCTGTAGCCACTTCCACTCAGATTCATGTCTCCTAGTTTCATTCCTTCACTAGCTTGAATCATTAATTCATCCCTCTGATAGTATCATATAATATTATACCGTATAGATATACCACAATTTGTTTATCTACTCTCTTGAAAGTTGATGGATAGTTATCCTACTTCTAGTTTTGTAAGTTATGAATAATGCTGATAAGAACATTCACAAACAAATTTTACATGAATATAAGATTTCTGAGCTCTTTGGTAGATATCTATGAATGAGGAGAATTGCTTATTCTGTCTTTTTGTAATATATATATATATATATATATATATATATATTTCATTATGTGGTTATTTATGTATTTATGTATTTACTCTGCATGTTCCATGATATGCATGGGAAAGTCAGAGCACCACCTACAGCCGTTAGTTCACTCCTTCTACTGTGTATATTCCAGGGACTAACCTCAGATGATCAGTCTTGTCATCAAGCATTTACATCTGATTCATCTCTCTGTCCCTAACCTGCATTCTAATGCATCTGCTCTTAGTGAGTTCTTTACCTTTATGGCATGTCATTCTAATTTCTTGACATCCTTGTCAACACTTCTCTTGTCTTTCTCTTCATCATCGACCTTTCTCCTACTTTAAAATAGGATTCCAATAAGAGGACTCGTTTAGTGGCATTTTTAATAGGATCAAATAAAACAGAAATAAATGTGATTCCTGACTTCTTGGTTATCATTGCTTTGCTAAGAAAAGCAAAAGAAAACATTATGTCCAAAAGATACACAGAATTTTTTTTCATGCCTCTAAGACAGGCCAGCTTTGAAACTCAATTTAGCAGGAGTGTCATTTACAATTCCAATGAATTTTTAAGGCTAAAAGAACCCTGGTATTTTAACCTTTTTAGTTCTTCCATTCTCATTCCAGTGAGCCTGCCAGAATCAGACAATCTGGCTGACGAAAGGCTAGTTTTAAAGGGAACAGGGTGAATTTTAGACAGGCATCAGCAAGAACTTCTGGATGCTAAGGTGAACTGTAGATTTTGGCTCATCAGAGAATTACATACCCAGTCTGTAAGAACCTTACAAGCAGCCCCACCAGAGACTGAGGGAATACAGAGAGGTAAGGGCTTGGTGAAAACCTGTAAGACTTTCCCAGGCATTGTGCCCTTCGGTTCTCTTCTGCTAACCATACAGTAGCTCACCTCCATGGGCAACCATGGTCTCTGGGTGTCTACAGTCCCATATCTCATCTGTAAGAATCAATCATCTGAAAGTTAATTTTATAGTTTCACCAAGAGGAACGGCATTTTGCATCCTTTGACAAAGGGGCAGTTAATTTAAGAGTGGAGGCTTCAGAGAGCTTTCCTCACAATCAGAAATACACAGTGCAGTCAAAATGTACATTTTCTTTCACTAACTGCAGCCAAGCAGAAAATCACATCCTCCTGCCAAGTCCCTGTTCTGATAACCTGCTTAGTAACCAGCTTTATCTGGCATTTATTCATTTGATTTTGTTACAAAAAGAAAAAAAGGCCAAAAAATATCCATGATACATTACAATACAGAAAGAGCCTTTTTACTATGCCCTCTGATTCACCAAAAACTCAGGTGTGATGGGGCTAGATATATGTCAACTTGACCAAAGCTATAGTCAGTTGATGGAATGGAACTTCAGTTGAGAAAACACCTCCATAAGATCAGGCTTAAATGAGGCAGATAGGGCATTTTCTTAGTTACTGATCGATAAGGCCCAGCTCATGGAGGGTGATGTCACCTCTTTTCTGGTGGTCCTGGGGTCTATAAGAAACAAGCTGAGCAAAGCATGAAGAGCAAAGCAGTATTTCTCATAGCCTCTGCATCAGTTCTTACTTCCAGGTTCCTGCTCTAACATCTACCACTAACGAAGAAGGATGAGTAAACAAACCAAGTAAACCTTTCACCCAAGTTTGTTTGGGTCCTAGTTGTTAACTACAATACTAGAAAAATAACTAAGATACCAGGAAACTGCATTCACTCATGGGCTCTTCCTAGTAAGTACTGTCCGGTTACTGTAGAACACTGTATTGTTGTGCAAACCCAAAATCTGAAAAGTATATAGGACATGGTATTTACTGATTAGAATACAATTTCACCAACACTTTAAAAATTGTCAAATGTGTGTGTGTGTGTGTGTGTATGTGTGTGTGTGTGTGTATCAACTATAAATGTGGTTTAAGCCATACATTAAACTCCTTCAGTGAATTAAGAATATTTTATTTTAAAGATGTAAAAGTTATATTTCTTTTTGTGTGTGCATGCATATGTGCTTGTTCATGTTTATATGTTTGCATGCATGTGTGTCTGGGAGTTGGGGTGGTGCCATGGGTCATAACTCTGAAACCAAAAGAACCAAGATTTCTATTCTTTAGAAAATCAACAACCCAATGAAAGTTGTAGTCCTCCTTGACCTAGAACACCGGTCTGATCCTTTCTTTGCTCTCAAATGTTCTGCCAAAAACAATAGATTCTCTCTTTAAAATGTAGCCTATACAATTGTATTAAATCTTTACCAGTGGAAGGTGCCCAAGTGCCTTCTCCAGCAGCCTAAACTCAAGAGGTAACAAGCTCAGGATTCCACTCAGAGTTTGCACATAAGCAATGAGCTACATGGGATGATGTGAACTCTGAGCCATGTTTGGTAAACACAGCATTGAGAATTAGGGTCTGTGGACTCCTGTCCTGATATTTGGATGCACTAGCTTTTGTATGCATTCATTTTATATTTGCAAGACCCTGCTGTTTGCTTCAATCTACTTGCAAAACAACAACAATAACAACAAACAAACAAACAAATAAAAACAAAAACAAAAACTCAGTTCCTTAAATTGCTTCTTGTTAAAAATATGTCCACTGTCTTCTCCTTCAGTAGCTGACCAGTCTATCAGAGATTAGAGCCTCCTAAACCATGAGCTCAAATAAATATTTACTCTCAGATATTTATTATAGCAAAAGAAAGCTAGACTAACTTAGTTTTTTTTTAATGTGTGTGTGTGTGTGTGTGTGTGTATATGCATGTGTGTATATTTGTTCCTGTGTGTGTTTAGGTGTGTAGCCTGTTGTATGTGGAGGCCAGAGAACAAACTTGTCTATTGCTGTTCACGTGATACCAACCATTATTATTATTATTATTATTATTATTATTATTATTATTATTGATTGTTTTCTTGGAACTCCTCAGTAAACCAGTGTGGCTTTCTAGCACGCCTCAAGAATCCATCTGTGTCAGCCTCCCCATCACTGGTTTACCAGAGCATGGCACTACATCTTGCTTCAAAATAACAAAACAACAACAACAAAATGGATCCTGAGTAATCAGGTCTTCTGACTGAGCCCTCTCCTACTTACAGCTAACACATGTCTCTATTAGATTCTCTTAGGAAACAACATCTGGATCCTGGTGGGCACAATGGTCTGAAAGCCTGAGTGGGACTGGTAGATCCATTTCAATGTCAGTGGCTAATGTGATCACAGGGCCAATATGACCCATATGAGATTCTGGATCAAACTAAGACTGAAAAGTCAAAGCTGAGGGAACAATGTCTTTCATAGTTTCCTAGCTACATCTGTGATGTGCATAACTTTTGCTGCATTTTATTATCTCAAAGGCCATCTTCCATATCTAGGTGGAATAGACTGTTCAAGGACTCTAGTGTCAGGTACCAGAAGGCCTGCATCAGTGGGATTATGTTGTTGTCTAGTTACCATACGTCATCAGGGGTTTGTTTAAAGATAAGCATCACTGGTAGAATATCTGATTTTGCTATCAGACAAAACAAATACAAACTGTGTCCCACAAAGCCTATAATCTGGACCACGGTAGAAGGAAGCTCTATTGCCAACAATGGTAACTGTTATTGCTTCCCTCTCCATAGCTACAAACCGTAAAGCTGTGGTTCAGAAATTCAGACTAAGAAACCTAAAGAAGGTAAGACTTTGGTGTTGGGAACAAGACTCCATGGATAATGTACTCATTGCATATGCATGATGTCTTAGGTTTGATCCTTGGCAGCCACACAAAAGCTAGGCATTGTAGCATGTGATTGTGCTCTCACCACTGGGTAAACAGACATGAAGATGCCTGGTAACTTAGTATAGTTTATTCATAAGCTTCAATTCCCAATAAGAGACTTGATCTCTAAAAGATCAAAGAGAAAAAGGTAAAAGTGAAGGGAGGGAAGGAGGGAGGAAGGGAGGAGGAAAAGAAGGAAAGAGAAAGAAAACACATGTAAGTGGCTACTGAAGAATAACTCCTATGGCTGACCTGTGGCCTCAGCATAGATGTATGCATGTGTACCTCCAAATACAGGTGTGCATACAACCAAATAGACGTGGGTTCTCTCTCTCTCTCTCTCTCTCTCTCTCTCTCTCTCTCTCTTTCTCTCTCAGCAGGGGGAACAGACTTTGGGAAACACTTTGTAGTGTTCTATTCCTAAACACACAGTCTGAGCCACAACAGTCTCCTGGTACTAGGTGTAGATCAGATGTAGAGACCCTTGTCCCCCTCTCTTGTACATCACCTTGTAAGATGCCGAGCAGTAAACTACCAGTAGCTTATCCCAAACAACTCAAGGAACTGGGCTCCTTCCAACCGACGGGACACTGTATAAACTATTAAAGGTAATAGACCCTGTGCTAAGGCAGACCCCCTGCTTTGGTTTGATCACATTCTTGTGGAAAAATTACATCCTTGAAGAAGACACAAACATATGATTATAACAGATGGTCATAGCAAGAGGCTCAGCCACAGCCAGTAAAACATGGCTATGTGTAAAACCTTGGACCCTGGTGTTTGACCAGCTTTATGCAGTATCTTTATTGAGGAAAAAATCCAACTGATATTTTCCATGCTCTTGAATGGTAAAAAAGGTTGTACACTGTTGGTATTCTTGGGCACAGGGAGGAAAGGGTCTGAATTTTCAGTATCCGAATACTACTATGAAGAGAAGGAAACTGAAACTTCATGTTCAAGATGGCATGCTCCAATGGACTACATCTGTCCATGGATATACTGAGGCCAGCAAATGAAAGCATTGACTGTTCTTGTGGCCCTGAGTTTTTGGTGGATCTGTTCTTAACCCTACAGTCCCACAGTCAGCAGAGGCTATGATTCTAGGGAATAGCTTTCATTCCTACAACAACATTCTTGGGTGTGTCACTCATGGTCTTTGTACTTTCACTGAGATTTCACCTCACTGAACTCTAGTCATCAGATAGCCACCACTTTCCATGGTCTGAGCTCTGTTTAGGTGTTCTCTAAGTCAGTAATGGTGTTCTGTTTTCCTATGACAGGGTTGATTTGTAGGACTGATATTAGGGAGCTTTTACCAAGTACTCCTGTTAAATTGGGGAAATATTTCCTTACTTAAAAAATAAACATGAAGAAAAATAGTAACAAGGACATTTATAGGTCTGATGCCTATATTTTCACAGTAGCAAGAGTGATAAGTTAGGGGACAATAACCACACGAGAACTGAGAAGAAGCCCCTATATGCATTTAATGGTCCTGGGACGTTCATTTCATGGTAGCCCTCAAATCATGCTATTTATTGTCTTCCTTTCTTAAGATGGGACACCTCATGAGGCAGGAGGAACTGTTGCTTGCAGCCAGTGTGCCCTAATGATGTTACCATCTGAACTGCTATACCTTGTTTCCGTTCACTATATTGCTAAAATAAAGCTACAAACTAGTCAGGACAAGGGTTGTGGCTTCAGTTGTGTGTTCTCTATAGAACTATGTATCATTCATGGTTCACTGTAGACCCTTAATAAATGGGACAAATGAGAAAAAGAAAAGCTAACCCATTTTTAGAACTGTGAAAGGTGAAAGATAGCACTTGAATTATCTTACTGCTTATATATGGCCTTAGGAATGTCCTTGCTAAGTATCATCTTCCAACCTGTGAACTGGGAGATGCTAAAATACTAATAAATCCAGGCTATAGAGTTGGCAGGAAGGAAGACTGTGTAAAGATACTTAATGCTAAGACTGATGACTGGAGTTCACATGTAGATCCTATAAAATTCTAATTGTTTGTAATTCTCTTTGCCTCATCTGCAGTTTCAGACATATACCTTAATATTCAGCTATGAAATCTAAACTTAGCACTTTATCACATCTAATACTCTGTAAATTGTGGTAGAATTTTTTGGTGGGTGTGGTACAAGCATACAACCTAGCACAGAGTAGGAACATGGCAAATATCTGAGGGAGATACTGCAGGTGTAAGTCTTGGATGAGAGGGCAGACTGCATAGCTCTCATTACTCTGAGAAAGTGGGGGGAGCTGGCAGATGAGCATGCACCAGTCAGGCTCTCTTACCTGTGGGAATTAACTATTGATTTCATTTTCACTTCATTAGGTTGGGTATTGATTTCAAGACAGCAGAGTGGAAGATGACAGTCGATCACTAAGCAAATACTCAGAAATGATGAGGAAAGTTTGCTCTTCCTTCAATATTGGGGAATATTCCAAACCACCAGACCTACTGTAAGGCTTGCTGGAAAGCCTAGCCTGCTAATCCAGTGCCATAGACAAGAGGAGATTCAATGACAGAGTGGTATTCAAGGACTCAGCATGCACTTGCTCCCTGAGTTGAAGACAGCAGTTGAGCTGTTCCCTTCCTCAGGGCTTTGAAAATAGCTATAATTTTTTTCACTGCACCAGACCAAAACATCCTTAGAACTAAGCTATGCAACAAAGACATGGTGAAATATGGTCAGACACTGAAGATGGAAAGTCAGGAATATTCTGGGTCAACTTTGAGCAACAACCAAAAATTTTTAAGGATCCCATCATAACGTGGACAGTTGGGTGGAAATAAAGTTATAGAGCACCAAGGGGGAGTGTACAAATAAGCTATTAAGCAAGGAAAATTGGAAATATGTTTGCAAAGTTACTCTTCCATGTTTGAGACCTAATACACTCTGTCCTAAGAAATTAATCATGTGGAGAGGTTGTGGCTGACTATTCCTGGAATGAGCTGTCAATTACAGCCTCTCTCTACCCTATCAGGTGACATATATGAAATCCTATGTCAATGAAGCTATAATACACAGTCCCTGGTCTCAGCAAGTGAACATAGAGTAGTCATATGACTCCCCCAAAGCTAGTGATCTTTGAAGCTATGCTGGGAAAGGTTGTATCTTCTTTTACATGCAATCATCAGTACTTCAGTATAGAAGCAACACAGAACATCATGATCCAAAGTTAAATAAAAAAGAATGGTGGAGAATAGAGCCACACATGCTGTCTCAAAAACCTATTCGCAAATGTCAAATGAAAATGTCCTTCAGTTTAGTAAATAGCCTTCACACTGGACTTCTATTTGATGTTTAAATAATTATTTTGTGACAGCCAGTAGACACATACTGGAGTACATCTACATTACACATGAAATACCAACAATAAGGGGGCAAATTCTGGTACAAAACAGTTTTTCAAGGAATTTCCTAAAAGTTCAACTTCAGAGAGCCTAATCCAAAACAGTGAGATTTCTTTCCTGTACATATGATATGTGTGGATATGCATACTTCTACGTGTGTATTTTCCCTGGGGGTGTTGTTTGTATACCTAGAAGCAAGAGGCTGATGTCAGACACTTTCTCAATTGACTCTGTTCCTTATATATTAAGGCAGGGTCTCTTACTTGAACTTAGAACACACTGATTTGACTAGTATAGCTAGACAACTTGTTCTAGGAATTCCTTGCCTCTATCTCCCACATCTTGGGATTCATAATGAATCCCAGGCAGAAAGTCACATAATCCCAGCATTTAAATAAGTGATAGGAATTTGAACTGTGATCCTCATGCTTCTGTGGCAAATGCCTTTGTTCTTTATCAATACCATAAGATTCCAATCACATTGAATATGGCTCAGAGATTTCCTGTGAGGATCACTAGGCAGTAATTTGGAGTATCATGTAATTAATTTATGACCTCTTTGAGCTTGATCTATTCCTGCCAAGTCTGCATGACCTCTGAGAATGAGAAGGAAGATGAGGGGCTTTTGCAAAGACAGAATATAACTGCATAAATTAAATTATTTTTCTCAAGGTTCTGTTTTGTAGAATCCTTTATCTCTTTAAGACTGCATTTCCCCTAAGGACTTCAATCCAAATATCTTCCATTACTCATCTACCACTTTGACAGCAATTGTGTGAGCCACATGTGCAGGATCTGAAGATGCAATAATATACTTCCTCACAGATATCTCCGGGTGGCCTCTCTTTTAGTGCTTTGGAAACATGCCTTTTATAGTTCCATATTTGCTCATTTCTCTCCTAGCTTAATGATGCACACTATAAAGTAGCACATTCATTATTTAAGTGCTATTAGCTTCTGCCCTTTCATAGTAGGAAGGATCAGGAACTCACCCTACAAGTTCACTGCAAAGTCCAGCACAGCAGAACAGCATAAGTGTCTATTATCAGCAAGATGCTTCCCCACCCATACAGAGATCTGTATCGGGAAACCACAAATCTGGGTTTTAAGGTTAATTAGAAATAGAGAGGAGGAGAGACTGTAAATGATTTCACTTTGGAAGAAACCTTCAGTAAACCATACGGAATGTATTGTTTGCACTTTCCTCTCTCTCATCAACCTCTCTGCTAAAGGTCTCAAAGGACAAAACTGATAGCAAATAACTTGCTCTGAAATTATTGGAAACATGGAAAGAAATCATGATAGAGGAGAAAGGAAAAGGAAATAAAACTTGGGACATGGGTATAATAATCAGCCAGGAGGTCATAACAACAGGGTACATATTGAGTAAATTCAACAGCAAGCATTACTCTTCCTACTTATAAGTAGGTTAGTGTGTCAATGATTAAGGTGCTGATCATTTCAGTTTCTGATGAGGTCCTTATTTCTTGTTTGTAAGTACATAACTTACTTTCTCACTCTAAATTCTGACATGACAGAGAGGAAAGTGAGACAGTGAACTGTCTTAGTTACAATTCTATTGCTTTGGAGCTACACTACAACTAAGGCAATTTATCTTTTTTTTTTTTTTTTTTTTTTGGTTTTTGGTTTTTTGAGACAGAGTTTCTCTGTGTAGCCTTGGCTGTCCTGGAACTCACTCTGTAGACCAGGCTGGTCTAGAACTCAGAAATCTGCCTGCCTCTGCCTCCCAAGTGGTGGGATTAAAGACGTGTGCCACCACTGCCTGGCTCAGCAATTTATATTTTAAAAGCATCTAATTTGGAGATTCCTGACAGATAGGGTGAGTCCATGGCCATCATGCTTTGCAGCAGGGGAGGCAGGTATAGCACTCGACCAGTAATTGTATGCTTTTGTGTGATCCATAAGCACTCAGAAAAGAGAGAAATGGAGAGAAAACTGGAAATTGTTTGGGAGTTTGAAACCTCAAAGCCCACCTCCAGTGATATACCTCTTCCAACAAGACCACACTTCCTAATCACTCTGAAACAGATTCACCAACTTGAAAACACGTATTCAAGCATTTGAGTCTGTGGCACCCTACTCATTCAAACCACACAAGAAGGAAGGGAAGGGAGTAAGTAAGTGTTGAAATAGAGAAGTTATTGTGCCTCTTCTAAGGGCCTAAATTCCACCACAATGCCTCCACCACAATGCCTCCATCCCACGACCTCATCTGATTCTACATTCCTCACAAATGTACTAAGTATTAAATATCATTACATCTAGGTATGGGATTTCCACTCACATTTAAAGAAAATATATCCATCGGTTTTCAAAGTATTATGCTGTTTGTTGGCGATCTGTCAGTTGAACTCTTGAGCCATTGCCAACAAAATAAGAGAAGTAGAAAAACTTGTAGGTCTTGATAAGTGGTCAAAGATGTGAATAGAGCTCTGGATATTTAGAATGAGATTTGAAGTTTATCAAGAAATAGTACAGTGTCATAGACAAGTCTAGATCTCGGGTACACATGAATATGGAAAAGTGCGTAATAAAAAGGAAGTAGTCCTAGAAAGAAACTAGATGGACTCAGAAACTGCAAAGTTGTACATATGGGAGTGCAAGCCAGAGATATCTGAGGTTACTGGGAGAGCTGAAAAAAATGGAAGAGAAGAGTAGAGACATGTGACTGCCATTGTGGCCATGTTCTATGTTTCCAAATCTTGCTGTCACTACCACCTCCATCTCAAACACCAGTTGGGTTTCTAGTTGAAATCTGAGTTTCAGAAACCAACAACCAGTCATCCTACATCCAGCATGATCAAAAAGAACCTGCAAGCCCACACTCTTCAAGTGTTCTTCCTGCTGGGTAAATATTTAAGAAGCCATGGTCCATGCACCAAAAAGGGTATATGAATCTTTAAATTGGGCTTGGGAGAAAGGGTCATTGGAGCATGTTAAATGGTTTCACTGAAAAAAAAATAGAAATGAAAGAATAGAAGTGCTCCCGTGACATGTATGTGGAGTGTGACTCAGACAACTGTGTCCCTTAGGTTTAATCCATTGGGAACTGGGAAGCTATAAATGGTTGTGATGACTTTCATCAAAGTTGGTGAAGAAACTTCTTTGTTTATTTAGCAATCAAAGCAGCTATATGGAATGCAATATTCTTTTGGGCTCAAAAGGGAATGGAAATATCTCAGAGTCCAGATTTGAAAATAATTCTTAGTGATACATATAAGACAAGAACCTGCAGGTATGAAAAAGTATTAGCCATCCTTAAGATCCAGTAAATTTCTTAACTCATTTGAACCATTTTAAGAAAATATCAAAAGCTAAGTTGTTTTTTTAATGATTTAATTTATTTTTCACAATTCTTTAGGTAATCAAGTCTAAGAGTTTTTGTTCAGTAAGAACACACTGCTCAGTGCATATTTAATGTTATCATCCTGTTTCTTCATTCTTCTTTGCGTTAACTTGCTCAGCCCCTTTTGAACAGACACTGATCCCAGTTATGAGATTCTACTGCTCTAATCTACTCATCTTCCAAAGGTTATGCCTCCTGATGCTATCAGTACCTGATGAGAATTTCAATAGATTAATTTCAGACTATTCAGGTCATAAAGTATGAATTCAGATGACAGTGCAATTCATTTAACTATGCTGGAGACCTATGCATGACCCACTGCTGACTAGAAAATAAGAAGAAGCTTTCTAGTTTTCATCTGTGGCAGGAGACCTCTGCCTGGGCCACCAGGACTTCATAGCCAAATAGTGCCGGGAGAAAGCTAGACTCCCAGGCGTGAGGACAAGTCTGCCTCCTCAGAGGGACTCACTTGGAATCCACAGGACATAGGGACTGAGGAATGGTCTTATGGCTTGTTTCAGTGGCTGGGGAGCTGATACTGTGACACAGGGTTCCGTACTCAAATAGTGCCAGGAGAGAGCTGGTATCCCAGGAGTGCTGACACGCCTTTGAGCACAGGCCAGATCATCATTTCTGTTCAAATTCACTGGATCAAGAGGGACCCTTGCAGAGCCAACAGGACACAGGAACCAAGGGACAGCTGGAGACAAGAATCTTCTGGTTTCTCTCTGCACCCCAGAACTGACCCTGCACCATAGCTCTCCAAACCCAAATTTCTCTCAGAGAGAGCTGATCTTCTAGGAGTATTGATGCAGAGGCTTGCAGGAGGGACAAGGCACAGTCAGAGAGAGTAAGACTGGCTAACACCAGAGATAACCAGATGGCAAAAGGCAAGGTCAAGAACATAAGGAACAGATAGCAAGGCTACTTGACATCATCAGAACACAACTCTCCCACCACAGCAAGCTCTGCATACCTCAACACACTAGAAAAGCAAGACTCAGATGTAAAAGCACATATCATAATGATGATAGAAGACTTTAAGAAGGAAATAAATAACTCTCTTAAAGAAATACAAGAGAACACAGGTAAACAACTAGAAGCCCTTAAAGAGGAAATGCAAAAATCCCTTAAAGAATTATAGAAAAACACAATCAAGCAAATGAAGGAAATGATCAAAACCATCCAGGAACTAAAAATAGAAATAGAAACAATAAAGAAATCACAAATGGAGACAACCCTGGAGTTAGAAAACCTAGGAAAGAGATCAGCAGTCATAGATGCAAGCATCACCAACAAAATACAAGAGATAGAAGAGAGAATCTCAGGTATGGAAGATAGCATAGAAAACATTGACACAACAGTCAAAGAAAACAAAAAATGCAAAAAGCTCCTAACCCAAAACATCCAGGAAATCCAGAATACAATGAGAAGGCAGAACCTAAGGATAATAGAAGAGAGTGAAGATTCCCAACTTAAAGGAGCAGTAAATGTCTTCAACAAAATTATAGAAGAAAACTTCCCTAACCTAAAGAAAGGTGAACCTAAACATTCAAGAAGCCTACAGAACTCCAAATAGATTGGAACAGAAAAGAAATTCCTCCCATCATATTATAGTCAAAACACCAAATGCACAAAACAAGGAAAGAATATTAAAAGCATTAAGGGAAAAACGTCAAGTAACATATAAAAGCAGACTTATCGGAAGTACACTGGATTTCTCACCAGAGACCAGATCACCTAGAAGATCTTGGGTAAATCTCATACAGACCCTAATAGAACACAAATGACAGCCCAGGCTGCTATACCCAGCAAAGCTCTCAATTACCATAGATAGTGAAACAAAAATATTCTAAGACAAAACTAAATTTACACAATATGTTTTCACAAACCCAGCCCTACAAAGGATAACAGGTAGAAAACACCAACTCAAGGAGGGAAACTACACCCTAGAAAAAGCAAGAAAGTAATCTTTCAACAAACTCAAAAGAAGACAGACACACAAACATAAAAATAACATCAAAAATAACAAGAAGCAACAATCACTATTCCTTAATTTCTCTTAACATCAATGGACTCAATTGCCCAATAAAAAGACATAGACTGACAGACTGGATCCATATACAGGACCCAGCATTTTGTTGCATTCAGGAAATGCACCTCCATGTTAAAGACAAACACTACCTCAGAGTAAAGGGCTGGAAAACAATTTTCAGGTAAATTAACCCAAAAAACAAGTTGGAACAGCCATTCTAATATCTGATAAAATGGACTTTCACCCAAAAGTCATCAAAAAAGATAAGGAAGGACACTTCATATTCATCAAAGGAAAAATATATCATGAAGAACTCTCAATTCTGAACATCTATGCTCCAAATGCAAGGGCACCCACATTTACAAAAGAAACTACTAAAGCTCAAAGCATACATTGCACCTCACACAATAATAGTGGGAGACTTCAACACCCTACTCTCATCAGTGAACAGCTCTTGGAAACACAAACTAAACAGAGACACAGTGAAACTAACAGAAGTAATGAACCAAATAGATATCTATAGAAAATGTCATCCTAAATCAAAAGAATATACATTCTTCTCAGCACCTCATGGTACCTTCTCCAAAATTAACCATATAATTGGTCACAAAATAAACCTCAACAGATATAAGAAGATTGACGTAATCCCATGCCTCCTATCAGACCACTAAGGAATAAGGCTGGTCTTCAATGGCAACAACAACAACAAGAAGCCCACATGCACATGGAAGCTGAACAATGCTCAACTCAATGATAACTTGGTCAAGAAAGAAATAAAGAAAGAAATTAAAGACTTCCTAAAATTTAATGAAAATGAAAGTACAACATATCCAAACCTATGGGACACAATGAAAGCAGTGTTAAGAGGAAAACTCATAGCTCTGAGTACCTCCAGAATGAAACTGGAGAAAGCATATACTAGCAGCTAAACAGCACACCTGAAAGCTCTAGAACAAAAAGAAGCTAATACACCCAAGGGGAGTAGACAGCAGCAAATAATCAAATTAAGGGCTGATAGCAAACAAGTAGAAACTAAAAGAAATATACAAAGAATCAACAAAACCAGGAGGTGATTCTTTGAGAAAATCAACATGGTAGATAAATCCTTAGCCAGACTAACCAGAGGGCACAGAGACAGTATCCAAATTAACAAAACTAGAAATGAAAAGGGAGATATAACAACAGATTCTGAGGAAATTCAAAAACTCATCAGATCCTTCTACAAAAACCTAGACTCAAAGAAATTGGAAAATATGGATGAAATGAACAATTTTCTAGACAGATACCAAATACCAAAGTTAAGTCAGGATCAAATAAACCATCTAAACAGTCCCATAACACCTAAATAATAGAAGCAGTCATTAAAAGTCTCCCAACCAAAATGAGCCCAGGACCAGATGGGTTCAGTGAAGAATTCTATCAGACCAGCAAGAAGACATCTATTCCACAAAATATAAACAGAAGGAACACTACCCAATTCATTTGATGAGGCTACAACTACACTGATACCAAAACCTCACAAAGACCCAACAAAGAAAGAAAATTTCAGACCAATTTCCCTTATGAATATTGATGCCAAAATACTCATTAAAATTCTCGCAAACAGAATCCAAGAACACATCAAAACAATCATTCACCTTAATCAAATAAGCTTCATCCCAGGGATATAGGGATAGTTCAATGCCTGGAAATCCATCAATGTAATCCTCTACATAAACAAACTCAAAAGAAAAAAAACACATTGTCATTTCATTAGATGCTGAAAAACCATTTGACACAATTCAACATCCCCTCTTGATAACAGTCTTGGAAAGATCAGGAATTCAAGGCCCATACCTAAACATAGTAAAAGCAATATACAGCAAGCCAGTGGTCAACATCAAACTAAATGGAGAGAAACTTGAAACAATCCCACTAAAATCAGGGACTAGGCAAGGCTGCTCTCTCTCTCCCTATCTATTCAATATAGTACTTGAAGTTCTAGCTAGAACAATTAGACAACAAAAGGAGGTCAAAGGGATACAAATTGGAAAGGAAGAAATCAAAATATCATTATTTGCAGATGATATGATCATACATTTAAGTGACCCGAAAAACTTCACCAGAGAATTGCTACAGCTGATAAACACCTTCAGCAAAGTGACCGGATACAAAATTAAAGCAAGCAAATCAGTAGCCTTCCTATACTCGAAGGATAAACAGGCTGAGAAAGAAATTAGGGAAATGACACCCTTCACAACTGTCACAAACACTATAAAGTTTCTTGGTGTGACTCTAACCAAACAAGTGAGATCTGTATGACAAGAACTTCAAGTCTCTGAAGTAAGAAATTGAAGAAGACCTCAGAAGATGGAAAGATCCCCCATGCTTATGGATTGGAAGGATTAACATAGTTAAGTGGCCATCCTTCTGAAAGCAATATACAGATTCAATGTAATCCCCATCAAAATTCCAACTCAATTCTTCATAGAGTTAGAAAGAGCAATTCTCAAATTCATTTGGAATAGCAAAAAACCTAGGATAGCAAAAACTATCTCGACAACAAAAGAACTTCTGGGGGAATCAGCATTCTTGATCTCAAGCTGTACTACAGAGCAATAGTGATAAAAACTGAATGGTATTGGTACAGTGACAGGGAGGTAGATCAATGGAATAGAATTGAAGTCCCAGAAATGAACCCACACACGTAAGGTCGCTTGATCTTTGACAAAGGAGCTAAAACCATCCAATGGAAGAAAGACAGCATTTTCATCAAATGGTGCTGCTTCAAGTGGTAGTCTACATGTAGAAGAATGCAAATTTGTCCATTCCTATCTCCCTGTACAAAGCTCAAGTCCAAGTGAGTCAAGAACCTCCACATAAAACCAGATACACTGAATCTAATAGAAGAGAAAATGGGGGAAAGTCTTGAACAAATGGACACAGAGGAAAAGTTCCTGAACATCAAAGTTTTCAACAGAACACTTATACTCTAAGATCAAGAATAGACATATGGGGCCTCATGAGATTGCAAAGCTTCTGTAAGGCAAAGAACACTCTTAATAGGACAAAAGGGCAACTAACAGATTGGGAAAAGATCTTTACCAATCCTATGTCTGATATAGGGCTAATATCCAATATATACAAAGAACTCAAAAAGGTAGACTTCAGAGAACCAAATAACCCTATAAAAACATGGGGAACAGAGTTAGAGAATTCTCAACTGAGGAAACTCATAGGGCTGTGAAGCACCTAAAAATGTGTTCAACTTCTTTAGTCATCAGGAAAATGTAAATCAAAACAACCCTGAGATTTCACCTCACACCAGTCAGAATGGCTAAGATCAAAAACTCAGGTGACAGCTGATGTTGGTGAGGATGTAGAGAAAGAGGAACACTCCTCCATTGCTGGTGGGATTACAAGCTGGTACAGCCACTCTTAAAATCAGTTTGGTGGACCCTCAGAGAAATGGACATAATACTACCTGAGGACCCAGCTATTCCACTCCTGGGCACATACCCAGAAGATGCTTCAACATGTTATAAAGACACATGCTCCACTATGTTCATAGCAGCCATATTTATAATAGCCAGAAGCTGGAAACAACCCAGATGTCCTTCAACAGAGGAATGGATACAGAAAATGTGGTACATTTACACAATGGAATACTACTCAGCTATTTAAAACAATGATTTCATGAAATTCACAGGCAAGTGGATGGAACTTGAAAATATCATCCTGAGTGAGGTAACTCAGTCACAAAAGAACAAACACGGTCTGTACTCACTGATGAGTGGATATTAGTCTAAAAGTTCAAAATACCAAAGATTCACTTCACAGCAACCCTTGGACTGAGTGTGAGGAACCAACTGGAGGAGCTGGAGAAGGGACTGAAGGAGCTGAGGGAGTTTGCAGCCCCATGGAGGGAGCAACAGTGTCAACTGGCCTGAACCCCTGGTTCTCCTGGAGACTGGACCACCAACCAACAAATACACATGGAGGGTCTCATGGTTTGGGCCATATATGTGGCAGAGGAGGGCCTTGTTGGCCATCAAGGAAGGAGAGGCCCATGGGCCTGAGGGTGTTAGATGTCCCAGTGTAGGGGAATGCCAAGGAAGGAAGATAGGAGTGGGTGGATGGTTCCATGGGGGAACACCCTCATAGAGGCATGGGAGGGTGTAGTGAATAGGAGGTTTCCAAAGGGGAGACCTTTGAAATATAAATAAAGTGTAAAAAAGAAAAAAGAAAAAAGAAAAAAGAAAGAAAATAAGAAGCAGACATCTCTGTCCACTTACAAATCAGATTCTACTATCAAGTATTATATGGTATTAATGTGTGTACATATATACGTGTGTGTGTGTGTGTGTGTGTGTGTGTGTGTGTGTTCTTAAAAGGGCAGGATTACTTCTTTGGACCTAGAGATATGAAGGATACAAATTTGTGTCTTCTGAAAGAGCTACAATCTTTTAAAAGTATTTTCTGTCATCTCTAGCTTATTCAATATCAGTAGAAGAGTAAACAATTTCACTGCAAATTTCCTGGTGTCCTGGCTCTTATAATGTTTTGTCTAATGAGGACAGAGAAGCTATACCCATGAATCCTCAACAATATGGTTGCCTAAAGAAGACTCCACAATTAACACCACCAATTGACATGCCAGTGCTGATCGGGAAAATCTCTCAATGTCCTATTCCTAGACAAAGAGCTATAAAAAATTAATGGCTCCTGAAAGAGGGAGAATCAATATCTCTAGGGGTAAGACCCATCATATGTAATTTATTCCAAAGTGGTAAGCCCTCAACAAATACATATCAGCAACAGTACATGAGCTCAGAAGGTTACATTTATAAATTTATGTATATATATACATATATGTATATATACACACATTAATATATACATGTGTATATACATATACATGTGCATTTATACATAATTAAAGGACAAGTGGCCATGTATTTAATAAGGAGTAGGGTGACACAAAAGCACATGGAGGGAGCGATGAGGATATTGCATAAGCACAGTACTTTTATATGCTATTCTTAAAAAATTAAAAACTTTAAACTTTTGTTCACTAGTTCTCCTTTCTTGAGTCAAGAAAATAATTATAAGATGAAAAACTTGCAGTCCATAGCACACAAAGTTTATTGCAGAAAAAGCAATACACAATGCACAGCAAACACATAAAGCAAAAGCCCTCAGTGTTTAATACCAGGAGAGAGGACACACCATTTGCCCCAGAGGAGTATTTGTTCTATTTTTATTTATTTGTTTTTATTTATTTTTTATTTTATTTGTTCTAGTTTTATTTATTTGTTTGCTTTATTTAGGAAGTGGATCATGGCTTGATTCATTTTCTCCTGTTTGATTCAGGCCGTCAGATTGCATTTAGCTAGTTGGATCATTCTAAATGATAGAAAGGGCCTGATTGCACACACAAGGGTAGACAATTGAGGAAAAAGCTAGCTAAGCCTACCCAGTGACTTATTTAAAGATAGGAAGAAGAGGAAGTGGTCCCACTGACATGGAGTTTTCCCAGTAACCTGCCTATCAGAGGAAAAAAGCCCAGTCAACCATAAAGCATGGGCTTACTAAGGGCCAGAGCCTGGGCTGGAGTGTTGGAGGTAGATGGGAGCAAAGCATCTCAGATCTGAAGTGGAAGGACTCAGAGGTCAGCCTGATATGATTTCAGACCTCTCTCCACACCTATAAACCTATTTAAGAATTAACTATCTTCTGCTGTGGTAGGTTGAGTATGCTTGGTCCATAGGGAGTGGCACAATTTAGGAGGTGTGCCCTTGTTGGTGGAAGTGTGTCACTCTTGGTTAGATTTGGAGGTTTCTTTTGCTCAAGCTCAACCCAGTGTGTAATGAGACCATCCTCCCCTCCTGGCTGCCTCTGGAACACAGTTTCTTCTTTGCTGCCTTTGTATCAAGGTGTTGAATTCTTGGCTCCTCCAGCACCATGTCTGCCTGAACACTGCCATGCCTCCAGCCTTGATGATAATGGACTGAACCTCTAAAACCATAAGCCAGTCTCAATTAAATGTTTTCCTTTATAAGAGCTGCTTTGGTCATGGTGTCTTCTCATGGCAATAAACCAAAACTAAGACACCTGCCTTCCCTCAAAAGAAAATAGGCAGAGATATATGCTTTGATTAAAAATTCTTAAGACTTAAGAGACTATTAAAAGATATATCAAGTAGTAAAATGTCACCTTTCCCAGGAAGTGTAATGCTTTGGAGGGACTGATGCAGATGCCCAATTGATGGTCATAGGTCATTGGATAACTTGTCATAGGGAAAGTTAATTTTTTTTTTTCCAATGGAATTCTGAGTGCATCAATTACAGCTCAATTGTCTATGTAACAGCACCACAAGACATAGGCCAGAATAAAATGCAAACTGGCTTCCATGAAATATATCTTCCATACTCTTACCCCCCCCACTTGATAAATACAAGTAAAAGATTAGAAGGGGTATGAACTGGTGTTTACCCCGCAGTAGATTGTGGGTTCAGACATCTTTTTCTGGTTAGGCAAGGATGAAGAGAGCTTGTGGGAGTTTTTCACATGGAGATATTCTGCAGAGTGTGGCACATAGTACAGAGAAAACTGGCCTTGTTATATGGTTCAGAGGTTAAGAGCAGTTGCTGTGCTTCTAGAAGACCTAGGTTAAGTTCTAAGCACCAACATGGCAGCAGTGCTCAACTCATCTGTCCTTCTCTGGTACCAGGCATACACACTGCACACTTATATACATGCAGGCAAGAACTTACACATGTTCTAAAAACTTAAAAATGAATTTAAAAAAAAAAAGGAAAAAAGAGGGAATTTATGTAGAGCAGTTAAGACAAAAAAAGAACAGAAGTTAAGATCAAAATAAAAGCAAACTGGAGCTTTAATAGGTCTATGCTACACACACACTCTCAATTAATCACACATGGTTCTTAAACACATGAGTCCAACAGAAGAGTCTCACATCCTTCTTTGCTCTCTCTTCCTTTCCATTAGGGTTCTAAGAAGCGTAGATAAAATTATCAACGTGCCACTGAGGTGGGAACATGTATGCGACTCCACCCCTGTGGTAATATTGAAAGTTCTTTCCATTTAGGGACCACCTTTCATCAAAATCTGGGATTCTGTGGTTTCCATGCAGAAAAGAATTCCAGGACGAGCCAATGTCCAGTGGAGATGCACAGTTAGTACTTAAGATTATGTTAAACCTTTCCTTTACTAACTGTCCATCCCACTGCATATTGACTCAACCTAGGGTTTCGAACTCTGATCATTATGCTTGTTAAACCCACTGAACTATTTCCCTGACTCCTACCTATAACAACTTGATCTCCACTTTTTTCTCCCCCAGTTAACTGCAAGTCAGTGGATACAGTTTCTGAATTGAACATGAAAGGTAAGGAAGTCCCAAGTGACAGCAAATGTTCGAGATGTGTTGGGATGAAGATATTCAGAAGAACAAGGTCAGAGCAGAAGCCTTTGAGCTCCACTTAGGAGTCTCTCTATCTCAGTGGTACTTGGGTAATTTGATTATCTATGCCTTTTAGAATCCCAAAGGAATTGCAGAGAGCCAATAAAAATGTGGTAAGCTTCTGCTGTAATCATGAGAACCATTTTGTTCTCAAAAGAAATTGATCTAACCTCTTTGTAAGCTACAAATTTTAAGCAATATTAAAAGGGGGATGGGAGGGTTCTTAGCCACCTTTTGGGGTACAACTTGAACTCCTTCTAAATCCTATATATACCCAAAGCAAAGAAATCATGGGGAATAACAGGGAAGCCCATACTTTATGGTTGAGTCTGTCCCGTTGTTTGCCAGAACACTTCTCTTTATCTAGAAGTGTTTTGGTTGAACTAAAAAGATCAGTGTATGGCTGTTACTTCTACATTTATGTTTTGTATCTGTGTCAGTCATTCCAAAACTCAGTTTTTCTTGAATGCAAAAGTAGGTTAAATATGTCCCTTAGTATAGTTCTTGTGAGTATTTAATTAAATAGGCTAATGGATGAAATAGTGCTCAAAATGATTTTGCGAGTGAGAATTATGAATGAGAACTTTTAAGACAATTTTCCCATAAAGGACTAATGTTAAAAATAGTCAACTAAACCTTTAACATTAATCAGTAAGTTTTTATGAAGGAAAAGCAAGTACTTACTTCATTAACCTATATTTAGAGGAGTGGTATGAATTGATTTCCCATTTCCTGGTAACAATTTTCTTTTTGGGCAGTCATGATTTAAATTCACCTGGCTTCTCAGAGTTTGATTGGCTTTTAGCCAAAACAGAAACTGCAGGAAACCAGGGTTGGCAGCTGGAGCTTTATAATTCTGACAATTTAAAAAAGCCAGCCAGTGGGGAAGTTATTTTTCTCAGCATTTTAATATGCATGAGTAAACGGTTGATTGACAGAGAGGTGTGAAGTCATGAAGAAAGAACTTTGATCTTTCCCCTGGAAGAGAGGAAAGGACACCTTATTATTCTCCATTCAAAGTCTGTCATTCTGAATGAAATGAGGTGATGAAAGCACTTTAGCCATGCCACACAGAAGACAAAAGAGCTTCTTCTCTGATACATTTCTTCCCTTGAGGCAGGATCTTATGTAGCTAGGCTGTCCTTAAATCCACCACATAGCTGAGAACTACATTGAACTTCTGATCCTCTGGCCTCTCTATCTTTCAAGTGCTAGCCTTACAGGTTCATAGCATCATACTGGAAAACCATAGAGTGCTAAGGATCCAACCAGGGCTTTGTGCACACTGGGCAAGCAAGCACTCTAACAAGTGAACTACACTTCCATTCCCCTAACTCTGTGATACTTTGATGATGGACTTTGTTTGGGGTTCCTCAGAAGGCTTTACAGTCCATCTGCCTCTAAAGCCAGCCTACAATTGTATCCTACCTACAATTTCCACAGTGTTTTTACAAACCCCACCAAGGCCTTGCTGTCTAGTGACCTATAGCAGGCTCCTTGCAGGAGAGCACATCACACTCTAGCTATACTCTCTTGGGGTTCAATGTGGGAGATCATGGACATCTATTAGAACTTTGCCCAAAACTTTGAACCCCCACTTCTGGCAAGTCAATGTTTTGTCCTCCAGGCAACCACTTCAGCTACAACCTAGGCATAGAACCATGTTTGACTTTAGCCAAAACTTATAAATAGCTAGCATAGTCTCTGGAAAAGCCCAATGTCCAGCTCATATAAGCTCTAAAACACGAATGAGTTTGTTTGATAAACAATAGCTGTTATTACAGTAACGTCAACAATCTATTTATACATATAACATTCATATTTTGTCTATCTTGGCCAGGATTTTATAACTACAGACCATATATAAATCAAAGACAAGCCAATTTTTATAATATGTAAACTGAACAGAAGAATGACAAATGTCAAAATGAAAGATTCATTTGCATTGATGATAAAGAATGGTGACACTTGGGATTTATGTAGTCCTAGTGAACTGAGTGTGCCCTGTTAAGTGTCCCACTTCCAAGAACACCAAGAGAGAAAGTGTGAAAGCCAGCTGTAGTT
Source organism: Rhynchomys soricoides (assembly GCA_019843965.1). Lineage (NCBI taxonomy): Eukaryota > Metazoa > Chordata > Mammalia > Rodentia > Muridae > Rhynchomys > Rhynchomys soricoides. The sequence continues at coordinate 3,057,384 of JADRCH010000362.1, forward strand.
ACCCTATGTGAAATGAATGTGTAAGAGGAAGAAGTGTGTGGGAGGGAGGCTGGGAGCTGGAGGAATGTCACTCTGGAGAGTAACGGACTGACAAGGTCATCACGTTTGCACTTGTCATAAGTGTGGTATTGTGGGATATAAAACCATGCTAGGAAGTTTGGTAAGATAGAGCAGGTTGTGACCCAGAGACTTAGTGGGCACACACCTGAGGCTTAGGTAACTCCTAGCTCCCTGCCAGATTCCTGGGCTGGAACACATGCCATACTCCTCACATAAAGAAAGATGTCCTATGGTCATGTAAGCTCAAAACAGAGTTCTCCATGCTAATGAGGTACCTAGAGGCATGGAAGGCTTAGCCAATTCGCTTCCCTTCTTAGACATTCCTCCCTGCAAATGGTATTTAATCTCAAGTCTACAGTGAGAAGTGGGTATAGTATGCATCCATTTTCAGCCATGAACAACCAATGAACCATGGATTGTCTCTTTCATCAAGATCCACGATGGGGAGCCATAGAAAAGGCAGTTTCAATCTCCTGTAGAAGGCTTCTCTGTGCTCCCAGCCACAACTGCCACCAAGCCTGCCTTAGCCAAGCTAAGGACAATCACTGCTGTGACAAGCCAGAGCCTCCTATTCTTTCAGCAGGGCTAGATGCTGTCCCAAGCCTGCAGGTTCCATACCCTGTTCTTGGCTCTTCTGTGACACCCAGCGATACCTAGATGTCCAAGAGCATGAGAACCGCACAGCCCTGGCCTCAAGACAGGCCCGGGGACCCCTTAAACCAGCTCTGGCTTTCCTACGTCTCAGACTGCGATTTCCCATTCCCGGTGTGCTACCTTGTTCTCTACAGCCAGGCACCTACCTTGGTGGTGGTGTGGAATAAGTGCAACCAGACTCCCTGAGTTTTGCCTCCCCAAGAGGCTGTGGCCAGCGGGGGAGTGGACGCAGACATGGAATGAAGTTTCTTCTGTAGAAACAACACTAGTAAACTTTCTAGAGTGACTGGCAGTCATCTCCTTGTATCTCCTTTCAGGGTGTCAATTCCTGGTTCTCACTACATGCTTGCAGTGATTGTATAATCTTCCTTCTCTCACAAATAATCCAGGAATCAAAAGTGCCATCCAGATCAACTTGAGTGAGAGTACTTTTAATAGGTCCATTTCTTGTTGGTAACTAATGAACTCACCATCTAGGTTCTACATCAGCTAGTTGAAATTAGCCTTTAGTTGATTCAGTAAGAGTGATAAGACTCTTACTTATGCACTACCTGACACACTTCTAAGAAAGCAGAAGAACTCCTAGTAGGTGGGACAATGTAATGGAAGACAAGTCGTTGAGGATGGGCTCTTTAAGAGGATATTGAGACAATATCCCCAGATGACAGAGCCAAGTGACAATGGACTCTTTGGCTATTACGCAATGATCACAAACTACATTTTTCTCTTTTTCAATCATTTCAAGTATTTTATCACTGCCATGGAAAACTTGCACTAACTTTATTTTCCATTAAATACCTTGAAATTACAGCAAAGAGCAAGAAAATTGGTGCCCAGTGTGATAAGTTCTGTACGCAAGGAAATAAGTGAAAATGTCTAGTGGCAGTTTTGATTATTACAACAGAGAGGTGCTACTGATATCTAATGGAAAAAAGCCAAGAATGATGAAAAACTAAACCTTTTACAATGTCATGATAATCCCTTTGCTCTTCAAACACATATATCAAGAATTAAACAGCTCAAAATGATAACTTTCCTACAGTTTGAAAACACAATTTAAAAGATAACAGCATATTTTGAAAATTTTCCTTCTTCCTTTAATACAGTACTTGTGCATGGTAGCTAATTGATTATCAATACGATGAGATTTAGAATCAATTCTTCTAAAGAGATAGCCTAAAGTTTTTAGAGAGAAATCCTGAAAGTCAAGCTGAGAGCATCAAAGATTGTCAGAAAGTGATTATTTCTCTATTATACACACTCAAGAGTGCTACAGCCACCCAACCCTGTGTACTTTGGCCACAAAGTGAGTGAATCAGCACACAGGAGTATCAGGGCCCACATCTATTCAAGACCAACTAAAATTTTGGGGCTGACCATTTTCCTTAGACCAAATTTCTCTTATTCATTTACTTTAAATTTCTTTTTCTCTCACACATTACTTCCCAAACTCAGTTTCCCCTCTCTCCACTCCTCCCAATATCTCCCCCCATCTCCCTTCTCCTCCAGATCCACTCATTTTCTGTTTCCCTTCAGAAAAGAGCAGGCCTCCAAGGGGCATCAATTGAATACAGTGAGTTCTTAAAATGGAATTTGTGTCAGAATGAACTGGAAAGCAGACAAAGATGCGGACACTGGGATTCTGGTTCCTCTGGGATCCAATAAGTCTAATGAGTCCTCATCATGACAGTCTAAAGGTAATGTGCACTGACAGTTACCTAGGGTGAGCCTGTACTTACTACTTCTTAGTTTTGTTTCCCCCACCCCACCCCACACATGTTTCACTTGAGGAATTACATACGTTTGTATGTGATATGTTTCAACTGTTCATTAAAGGAAGCAAGAAGGGAATAAAGTGGAGCATTACTATATGCCATCTCTGAGGTGAGCTCCACATCACGGCTTCTGCTAGAAGCTTGGTTTCAATGAACTCATTAATATCAGACTTGTCTACTAGCAGCTGTCTATATACAGCTAGGGAAATGAATTAAGTCACTCATTCAAGGCATACAGTCAGTAGTGAAGGGCTTGGCTTGACTCTTCTAATATCGCCCAGCAGACCCTTTTAGACTAATTGAACATAAACCCAATACCCAAATATCTACATGTAGGAAAAGTGAAACAATAACAGGAAAGCTTTCTTTGCAAGAAAAGTCCAAGGAAGAAAAGGACTATGCAGCAAAAAAGCAGGTAGAAGCAGTGAGAGGTTATCGCTGGTGATTTTAAACCTTGCTGGCAACAGCTACTGTGGGAACCCACCTTCCTATGGAAACACTAGGATTGGGGTTGACAAGGTGGAAATTGATGATACCAGTTACAGCACAGTCCTAGAGGAAAACACCATTTTAAAACCTTTATAGGCAATCCGTTTTCTGCCTTACAACCTTCTTAGACTGAATTCTCCAAAGCCTTCTTTGCTATACTCCCAGGAATTGAAAGCAATTCCCTACTCTCCAGACTCATTTATTTTTTCCAGGTCCAGCTTGGCAGCCATCTGTAATTGTAAACAACAGTTCCATTTGGGACAATTAAAATTGATTTTCTATTATGCTAAAAACACTCAATTAGCATTCCTGTCTTCACCACCTTGATGGATGTTTTAAAGATGGCATTGAGTATCTCGGAAGGAGAAGGGTATCATCAGAATCCAGACTGGCCATGTCACATGTCATATGCCTCCCTTCTCATCTCTCTTCTACTCGACCCAGCAATGTGTGAGTCATCTCTAATTTTTCCTTTTCAAACCAACAGCTTTTGGGTCCCCTTCCAACTGCCTCCAGATTGGCTAAAAGGTTATTCTGAGTATGAATTTAGGAATTTTCACAAATAACTTATGTTTATATCATATGCTGGACTTGGAGAAAAATAACTCACAAATACTATCCACCAGAAATGAAAGGATTAGTGAGATTCTCACATATTCACACCTCTACCCAAATGACTTCTGCTCTTCCCTTTTCTATTTCTCTCTCTGTGTATTTCAATGTGTATGTGCAAATGTGTGTGTGTGCAAATGTGTGTAAATGTGTATGTTAAGATATGGGTGTGTGCAGCCAGAAGAGGATGTCAGAACCTCTGACTTTTGGAACTGGAATTACAGGCAGTAGCATATAAGCCATTGTTAATGATGGGAAGGAATCCTGGTCCTCTGCAAGAGCAGAAAGGACTTTTAACCACTGATCTATCTCTCCAGCCCACCAGATGACTCGTAATGTAATTCTCTTTCCTCAAAAGACTGAAAAGTAGAAAACAGTTATGTTATCATCATCATCTCCACCATCATTACTAACGTCATTATCACCACCAAAATCTTCACTACACACACACACACACACACACACACACACACACAAACACACACACATGCACACACAAACCAACAAACAAATTTAGGACCCATTGTACATAGACTTTGCAGAAACCATATTTATTGCAGAGAAATAAGAACCTTCATATAGGTAAGTAATATACAAACCTTATTTGCCTCATCTGTTTTACATATCATTAGATATTATCTTTTGTTACATAAGTTTTCAAGGCCCTTCCAATGTCAGTAAGCAGTCACCCACACCCCACACTCATTCATTTGGGAGTAAAAGTTAGACACAACCTGCAAATGGAATGGAATGAGTCCCTTGTTTCCTGATCTATTTCCTTTAACTTTCCAGACAGTGACAGACACATTTTCAAACTCATCCAAGACTTTCCAGTTCAGCTTCCTTAACAGATCATTTACAAAACCATAATAGACCCTATAATATTTCTTCAGCATGTCTCATGTCCAGGTATGACCACAGTAGTCTACAGAGTGGGGATATAATGACCACACAGGTATCATTGTTGATGAATATGAACACAGTCTGTAACGGTGAATTCATTCGATCTTAATGACACAAGGTCACCATGTCAGATGTGGATGCACTATTGCTCAGCAAGCCTCTGAATGGGACCAGGTGTCAAATAGATTTTGTTGATTTTGGAGGGAGGGAGTTCTTCACTCTGATGTTATTTTAGCATCCCTGATCAAGCCAGTGGACATCTGTTCCTTTTGGTAACTTCCAACATGATCAGGACACTAATCAAGTTTTCCTTCTGCCCAGAATCTCACAATGAAGGTTCAGGGAGCCAGGCCACTCCAGTTCTCTTTTTGTGAGATTTTATATAATAAACCAGGGGTGGTGAGACGTCTTAGTGTATAAAAGTGTTTGCTTGACAGTGCTGAAAACTGAGTTCAGTTCCAGTGATCAGTTATGCTGGAGAGAACCGACTCCCTCTTTCAGTTCTCCTTGCTTAACAACATGCTCACTGTACACACACACACACACACACACACACACACTGTAAAAAAATAAAATAAAATGGCCAAATGAGGGCCAGAGACTCTTCAAGGAGATAACATGCTAAACTACAGTAACTTCCTCTTTTTTATCTAGATTTCTCATATTACTTTAGTTTACAAATCTCTGAGTTCTTGGTGCTAGCTAGCCTGTTTCTGTGAGCTAACCTAAGGATAGGTGAACTTTTACTCTAAAGGACTGAGGATTTTCTGGTGTTACAGTCTCAAGGTTATTATCTTTCTATACTGTGGCAGTTCAAACACAGTACAGAAACTCTACAAGCATATGAACATGGCTCCAATAAAACCTTATATTAAGATTCAGCAATTTGACTCTCTCTCTCTCTCTCTCTGTGTGTATTCATGTGTATGTCTATATGTGTGTGAGTTATGTGTAATATTTATACACCGTGACATATTTTCATCTAATTTTTTTCTTTAGCTGTTGGGACTGTGAAAGCCATTCTCCACATGTGTGGGCTTCCCAAAATAAGACATGTTTGACCCGATCTCGAGGCTTTATATCCTTCAGCGAACCAATCTCGTCTTAATCACTTCTTTTCTTTTGCCTCAGAGAACTGGAGTCCAGGTCTGTTATGTGACACAAAAGAAGAAAAACTTTAAAAGGCAGCAGTGTTACTCATATCTAAAGGAGATTTGCTACCAGGTCCCCTAACACCAGAGTTGTTCACTTGATCATTCTTGTATCCAATCTGCCTGGAGCAGGAGGACCTATCTGTGAAGGAGTGACCTAAGATCAACCTGAGAAACAGAGTGAGTACCTTTACTGGCTGGTTTTGTGTCAACTTGACACAAGTTGACTCTATCACAGAGAAAGGAGTTTTAGTTGAGAAAATGCCTCCATAAGATCCAGCTGTAAGGCATTTTCTCAATCAGTGATCAAGGGGGGGAGGTCCTGTTGTGGGTGGTACTGGGCTCTATAAGAAAGCCAGCTGAGCAAGCCAGGAGAAGCAAGCAAGCCAGTAAGTAACATCCCTCCATGGCCTCTGCATCAGCTCCTGCTTCCTGACCTGCTTGAGTTCCAGTCCTGACTTCCTTTAGTGATGAAGAGCAACATGGAAGAGTAAGCTGAATAAACCCTTTCCTCCCCAACTTGCTTCTTGGTCATGATGTTTGTGCAGGAATAGAAACCCTGACTAAGATAGCCCCCATCTCAAAATAGAGTAAGCAAAAGGGTTTATATGGAACTTAGTAGCAAAGTGCTTGCATCAGGCAAGGATGTACATTAAACTCTCAGCACTACCATAAGGAAAAATGCTTGGTTCAGAGCCTTTAAAATGTACTTTTCTTGTTAGCTAAAATGAAACACTAAATATCACAAATTACCCAACTTGTTTATGTCAAGAGTGAATCGAATCACATATAATAGTCTATTTTACCTCTTTTTTTTTTTTTGCGAAACATAATTAAACAAGAAAACTCAGAGTATTAACTATGAAATGTCCTCACTGGTAGTTTCCTGTCATCTTTTCCGATGTTCTTTTACTTTAGTTTACTGACACGTCTTCAGAGCTCTTGCTTAATACTCCAGGAGATCTTTGCGTCGGAACATATCAGCTTGGCCTCACTTATCACGTCCTGAGAGGAAATGGATTGGAACTACATTCTCCGTCAAGACTTTCTCAAGTGCTTCTAAAGAAACATTGTGCCTAGGGTGACCTTAAGACTGTTATCTTCTCGCTTAATTAGCTTGGATGAACACTCCTCTTCCCTGAGGAATTATGGCCAAAATCCATTAGGAGTGGGCTTACCAGAGCATAGATTGGATCTCACTAACATGAATGGAGTATAGAGCCCTGAAGCTCTGCATCATTTAGTCCTGGCACACTCATATAGATAGACTTTTCTAGAATACCCACCTCAGGCAGAGCTGTGGGATTCCCAGCAACAAGTCAAAATTCACCGGAAACCAATAAAAACACTTTGAGATGACTTTATTACACTAGTAATCATATCTTCCCCAGAATATTTACAAATTTGGAATTTCTTATTCTGTTTCTCCTCAATACTTTCACAAATGTTATGGTGGGAATCTAAAATTTCTCAAAGGAGTTGGTTTCCTGACTAAGTGGTAGTTAAAAAGCAATGACTGCGCACACACACACACACACACACACACACACACACACACACCCTTGCTTCCAGACTCTCAGCTCTTGCATTGATCCCCTGTTACTGTAATATTCATTTCTATTTTGTCCTCACAGTACTATTTATAATTCTGCTTTCTACTTCCTTTTGAAAACTTTTTTTTCACTATATATATGTATTTAGTTTGCATGGGTAAGTAAACGTGTACACATTTGCCTTGGTGCACCTGTGGAGGGCAGAGGACAACTTTTGTAAGTCAGTTCTGTTCTTCTACCAAGTGAAGCATCAGGTTAGGTGGCAGGTGCCATCTCACTGGCCCTGATTTCTCTGTCTCGGGTTATCTTATCTTGCAAGCATCTTCTGGTTGATAGGGTTCACTGCTGAGACAGCCCTTACCAGCTCTATTTATGGAATCTACTCAACCTGAAAATGACAAATGGTCTGATTGGAGAGTTTTAACAACTTGCCTTGTAAAACCATTGTTTTGTTTGAATCCTCTGCATGAGAAAAGCAACCAGGGCATAGGTATCAGAAAATAAAACTGAACGTTAGGAAAGTAAAAGCTGCTGGGAAATAGTATCTCTTTCTTCACCTAGATTATGAGATGGTAAGAATTCAACTGTGTTTGAAATATAATTGAACACCACTATGGCAGACAGTATGAATTTTTACAAAGTGAATAGATGCTAGATTATAAAAACAAAACCAATATTTGGGATGTGAAATCATCTGTAGTGCAAATGCCCCAGTCACCATCCATGTTTTCTCAGTAATTCACTGTGAATTAATTAGCTCAGATCTTTCCACTAGGCTTTGAGTGTCTAAAGCCATTGCAATGCAGTCAGTTCTCAAATGGGGCTGTGCATCAAGCTTGGATTTACTTTCAGCCTTTATCAGCTGCTAAGTTAATTGGCTGCAATTAGCTCACACACCTTATCAGAGACAAGCAAGTCTCTTTAATCTGGCCAATCTTTGGCTCAGAGCAAATTATTTCCTATACAGTAGTTTTCCATAAAGACAAAGAATGTTGTATGTTTTCTTTCTTGGGACATAATTTGACTCCTCTGTGTATAGAAATAGTTTTGCCCATGTCCAAATACAGATGTCTAGCCTTTGGTTGTCTTTGTAGCATCATCTTGACCAGACACTGGCAGCATGGGACCCATTAATCCAATGTCTGTTGTCAAACTCCTTAGAAAGAATGTTTCTTGCCTTTCTTCCAGCTGGGTTTTACAGTCCCACAGGAAAAAACTCCATTCTTTTTCCCTCTGTTGAAGTTAACCAGACTCACTTTTTTTTTTTTTTACAACACTTTATACCTGAGAAAGATTGCACTCAAATTTATGATGTCTACCATCAGCCTGGTGGTACATGCTTTTACTCCCAGCATATAGGAGGCCTAGGCAGGAGAATCTCTTAGTGTGAGGCAAAATCATACCAAAATATTACCAAACAAAGATATTCACCATCTTATGGGATGGTCAAAATAGAGTTTCTCTTCATAGGAAATCACATCTTGTAAGAGATAATCATAAATGGTCAAGGTAGGGTGCTAGAGAGATAGCCCAATGGTTATGAGCACATGTATCTCTTGCAGATCTTAGTTAGCTTCCCAGGGCCCATATGGAGCCTTTCAACCATTCATGGCTCCAGTTCCCCAAAATCAGATGACCTCTTGTGGTCTCCACAGTCACCAAGTATGCAGGTGGTATACATACATAATAAATGCAGGCAAAACATGTAAAAATAAAATATGACTATTTATTAGAAGATAAAAGTTATTAGAAGACAGGGGTGTCCCTTTAAATACTGTGATCTAGAGATGACACAGGGAAGTAATTATACTCCCATAGCCCAGATTTAACTAGAGAGAAGGAGGTGTGTGTTATAAGAGATAGCACAAGATATTCTACACAGAAGGATTTCAGTGGTTAGAAAGTTGCAAAGCATGCTAAGCATTTTTTTGGCCAGTCTTCTGTATTGCAACTCATCCATCTATTTATCCATCCATGTGTGCATTCATCAATTTATAAACACATATTCTATTCCACAGGAAAGAATAAACAGAAAGTGGTATGAAATAATTTGTTAACTTTAAGAAAAGTAGTTAAGCCACCTCCCCTGTTAGAGTGGCTCTGAATCTCCCTTCTCAGCCACTCATCAGTATAAAATCTCCATGATCCAATTCTACCCTCAAAATATCACAGATTTTTTTTAAAAAAAAATATCATGGAAATAATTTTGACATACATTTTAAAAAGATCAATTCTCAAAATATTTTATATGTTTGAATCCTGTTTCGCAAACAATTTAAAAGCCCTTCTGAGCTGGGGATGTGTCAGTCACTGTCCACATTTTCTCACATCAAAATTATGGTCCATAGCCCACAAAGCATCAGCTGATGCACCAAGTGCTCATCCATAGAGAACTGATTGTCATTAGCCCAATACCAGGGGCAGCCCTAATGCTGGAGAAATTTCAGTGTTTCTCTCTGTGGGTCGCCTTATCTCCGCATTCATTAATTAAAGCAATTAGGTTGGAGATTCTTTGTATTTCCAGGCTAGTCTGAAAAAGCTGACAGTTCAATTGAATTCATCAGCTAAGTCCCTAAAGTTACAAGCTCTTATAATTAGCAATTGACTTTGGAGATTTTAGCAAACAATGACAAGAATGCCAGCACATTCAACCCCTTCTAACAAAGGCTAATCTTTAGTACAACACACTAGCACCCTATTGGGAGCATGCATGCAACATGCAATGAAGTGGGATCCATTCTTCAGTGGGCCATTAAAAATGTTTTTATCACTGATGATTAAACATACACAAACACTGGCACACACATGTTCACACAAGCACACACACACACAGAGGAATACTAGGGATGTAAAAATAGCAGAAATATAAATTGTTTGGACTTTTCTTAGAAGCCAAGGAATAGTCACATGTTATATATATTACAAGAGCCCTTGGAAATGGTTATTCTTCTATATCCTTGAACAGAAGGTTGATACCATCTAAGAAAGAACCATGACCTGAACTGGTCCTCATGGGATGGAGTATCTGGATGAGAGGCATCTTGGAAGGATATGAAGGATGAATTTTATCTAGCTTTTGCCTGTTTTGGAGAACTTTTTCATTAATGAATTTAGGATTAATCAGTGTGTTTGAGTTTTATTTTTAAAAAGTTGCATGGGTTTCATTGCCAGTCATGTTTCCTAGACAACCCTACCAAGAGTCATTAGAATAATCCATCAAAAGACATTTTGTTGAGCAAATTACCAAAGTAGGACTAAGATATTCTCAGTAACTGTTCGAAATACAGGTTTTCCTAATAACAAGTCTGTGCGAAATGACTCTCAGTACAATGATAAGGACAGAGAAACCCTACAGAACAAGTGACAATAGGCATTCATGCCTTTGGAGAAATGGGGCAGAACGTTTCATATTTCTTGCCTTCCTTGCCGGTATCATAGTGAATAAAAGGCTTTTAAGCCTCAGCCAGTCTACATTTCTGTTCCAGATTGGCTGTCTATTGACTAAGAAATCCATTGACTAAAGTAATCCTATGGACCAACACAAGTCAGCAAAGAAAAGGAGTATGTTCACTCAAGGAGATGAGAATGGGAGTTTGAATCTGATGGCCAATAACTGTTTGGATCCAAATTTTTAATAATGTTGACAAGGAAAAAGTCTTTATCAATAACATTCAGTATTAAAAGGCATCCACTTCAGGCTTCTGGATAGGCATACTTTTGGGTATTTGAGTGAATGAGATCAAATAAGCCCCCTTCATTTTCTCCCTCAAGATGATCTGTTTGCAGGCCTATGGGAAGAAAACTCTCCTGCTGCATTTGGGACCCCAAGTAAAGGCAGTAAGAGATTCTCAAGCTGAGCAGATAGAAGCAAATATCAACTATCCTCTTTTTACTTTTAAGGAGGATGACACCTTCAATATATTTCCAAGAAGAAATGTGTTCCTTCTCAGTCCAATGATGAGTGATATATGAGTGCTGGGTTGTGATGGAATAGAATATTTTATACATAGCCATTTGAAAAGAGAAATAGTAATCAAAGTGTCTAGAACTCATAAGAACTTCACAGTGAATTGCAGGTGACACCTTAACCTCGTTTGTCAAAACAGGTTTGCAGAAGGCTCATAAGGAATAGTGGGTGTGTGAATGTGAGGTCATGACACAGAGAAGCTAGAAAGAATGGAGTCTGCCATTAGCTTTATAAATAGCATTATAGGCTGTGCCTGAATAATAGCTTTCTCAGCACAGAAGCATGAACTTAGAACTGAACAACATATGAGCTTTAATATACAATTGATCATTATCCTCTTCATCATCAGTCACACTCAGGTTCCATGACTCTTTCTCCTCAAATGAAATACAAACCCACTTCTAGGGATTTAATGAGAATTAATATGTAACATTATTCAGCATTCACTGAAGAATAGTCTCTTAACACATCAGCTGTTAGGGAGACTAACAGAGCTGCCATCCTTATACATTATGAGTAGATTTGTTCCACTAGGGTTTGGTGGTTCCCTAAAGGACTACAAATTTATTCAGTATCACAAGGCAGTATCTGTGTTTTTTCCCTTGAAACTGGGTGCATCTTTGGAGGGAGAAAATGCTATAGACTTTTGAAGAGTCTGTGACAGAAAAACCCTGAGATTCTACTCTTTAAAGAGAGGACACTATTATTGAGAAAGGTCGCATGTCATGTCAGAAGTTCAGTGTTTCTAAGGTCACAATGTAGAGAAGTGATTCACCCATACTCCATAGAAGGTGACAGATGCTTTTGACACTCCAGACTCTTCCGTTTATGGGCTAGACATGGAACAATGAACTCTTCAAGATCTCTTGAGTACTAACTAAAGTCTGCAATAGCATGGCAGAGTCTGGGCAACAACTGCTAAGCAGAGCCAAACATTACATGAAGTCCATTGTGAGTTTCTGTCACTCTTTATTCATGATTCAGCTTCATCAGTAGATAACGAGATTGCAACAATTCTGATGAAATGATACTGAACCTACCCCAGAGGAAGGATAGAGATGCTGTAGGAAGAAAGGGTGGGTCATTGGATTCTATTCCTGTGTGGGTCTATGCCAAACCCTGATAGTTATTTCATCTTCTAATTTCTCTTGCAAATTTACTGGAAGAAAAGTGGTTTCTACTGCTAGTTAGAAAAATGAGAAAGCCTCTAAAATTGATTCTACCACAAATAGCTTGCAGATTCATATTTTTGTAAATACAGTACTTCAGTGTATGGTAAAAGGCCTACACACTATGAAAGTACATATTTTGTTTACTGAATCATTAAGTTCTCATGATGTCAGCTTAAGTTCAACTACCTTTGGAATAGCAGTCAGGCTTTGAACCAAGGCAGTCTGACCTCAGAGTCCATACTCCCATGATAAGAAAAGAAGTAAACAGAATTATTGACCATAATAAGGAACAATGGGACTGCTTCTTAAGGACAGCTGTGAATAAGGGTAATGCTGATTTACAAGTTGGTTATCAAGTTTCTGGCACAACCGGCTTTTAAAATACTGCACAACTCACATAATTTTCTAAGGTAAAGAAGGTATCACAGGTCACTGCTGTGAGAGAGTTAATTAATTAAAACCATTTCACACGTTCATTTTTAAATCAATAGGTAATTACCTATAGGTTAAAAAAAAAAAGCCTAAACATGTTTACTGATAGGAGATTTAAGGGAAATCTCATTCTCTCTGTCTCTGTCTCGTCTGTCTGTCTGTCTGTCTGTCTCTCTCTCTCTCTCTCTCTCTCTCTCTCTCTGTGTGCATGCATGTGTATGTGTGTATTTGAGTAATGTTTAGAATGTGAATGAGAAGAGAATAGGTAAAAGAATCTAAATGATTAATCACCTCAAAAATTCAGTGCCAACAGTTAGTAGAGATCTTTCAGTGAAAGATATTTCCTTACTGAGTCTTTATCTCAGTGGAATCGGTCTTTCAGAAGGAAAACAATACTAAAATACCTATTTTCTATTAGTATTGCTGTTTGAAACCATATCATATCTTATAAAGTGCATATTTTCTCTTAACATTTTAATATTACCATATGGTGTAGGCATTTGTATTTATAATGTGAATATTAGGAAATTGAGGCTGATAGAAGCAAATACTAGCTCAATCCATAGCTAACCAGTGGTAGGGACAGGATTAAAACATAGGATTCAAAGACTGGTTCAAATCTATGCCATTCCATTAGACAGCAGGGGTGATGTTTTATCAGCTTCAATGTTTGAGTGTGTGACAAATTTTAGGATGTAGATTTTCTTTTTTTGTTTGTTTATTTGGTTGGTTTTGGTTTTTTTTCATTTTGTTTTGTTTTTTCGAGACAGGGTTTCTCTGTGTAGCCCTGGCTGTCCTGGAACTCACTCTGTAGACCAGGCTGGCCTTGAACTCAGAAATTCACCTGTCTCTGCCTCCTAAGTACTGGGATTTAAGGCGTGCACCACCATTGCCCAGCTAAGATGTAGATTTTCAATGTTAACTTTGTTGCATTAAAACAATCACCTACTATATTAGTGAGGTATGCCCAATCTTTGAGGGCCTTTCTAGAGAGAAAAATTAAAGAAAACAGACATGATGTGAACATGAGTAGAGCTATTCCATGAGATCTCAGAATGAATATAAAATGAAAAAAATAATCTAGCTGAGTACCCCCATTCTTCTTGCTCTGCTTCTGAATCTATAGAAATGTGAGCAAGCAGCCACAGGTTCTTAACTCCTTAGCTTCAGGCTACTACTGCTACCATGCTTACTCCAACAAATGGGCATGCCTTCAAACTATGAGCCCAAATAAACAATTCACCCTTAAATTGTTGCTATAACAGACCTAATTAAGAGACCGAAAGCTACTTCTTATCCATGGACACAGGAATACCGATGCTACCTTATATTCTTCAAAAATGATTGCAAGAAAATTGTGTAAGATGGAAGATTCAGAAATGTTTTATAAACCAGAGGTTGCTGAAGCATAGTCTTCTGGATATGAGAAGCATTCCTTTAATATGTAGGGACTCTGCAACAGGATAGAAATCCAACTTCCCATGAGAAATACATCTGTACAGAGCTTCATTCACTCTGGAAGCATCATTGTTCCCTCAGCTGAACTCCTTCACTCCACAAGAGAGACACTGAACAAATAAACAAGGGGCTCAGCCATAGCAAGGATGCAGGCTCAAGGCCTTCTTTGTGTCTGTAGCCCTAAGACTTTCCCATTTCTTTCTTCTCCACTTAGAAAAATGAAGTTGATTGACAAACAGGGGGAATCCATGCATCAGTTCTCCACCCAGATACACAGGAGCTTTGTATGGGAAACCTCCGGTACCACCATTAGGGACTAATGATCACTCAAGATTGATCAACAGAACCAACAAAAAGTTTCCAAACACCATTATGTTTAACTGCTATTAAAATGGTGTCCAACAAAAGGAATGTGAGTCCCGATACTGTACTATTTACTTTTCTGTTGCTATGATAAAACACCATTACCAAAAGCAGCTTGCGGAAATACAAGTTTATTTTGGCTAATGGTTCCAGATGTGGAGTCCATAACGGTGAGGAAGACATGGCAGAAGACAATTTGTCTTAGTCAGGGTTCCTATTCCTACACAAATATCATTACCAAGAAGTAAGTTGGGGAGGAAAGGGCTTTATTCAGCTTACTCTTCCACATTGCTGTTCATCACCAAAGGAAGCCAGGACTGGAACTCAAGCATGACAGGAAGCAGAAGCGGATGCAGAGGCCATCGAGGGATGTAACTTACTGGGCTTTGTTGCTTCTCCTGGCTTGCTCAGCCTCAAGACTACCAGCCCACAGATGGTACCACTCACAAGGGGCTCTCCCCCCTTGATCACTAATTGAGAAAATGCCTTAGAGCTGGATCGCATGGAGGCATTTTCTCAACTGAAACTCCTTTCTCTGTGATAACTTCAGCTTGTGTCAAGTTGACACACAAAACTAGCCAGTACACAATGAGTGAAGGAATCGGGTCATCATATTTTGTCACATAAGAATTGGAGAGAAAGAGAGAAAGGAAGAGAGAGAA
The DNA here is from genome assembly GCA_019843965.1 of Rhynchomys soricoides. NCBI lineage: Eukaryota > Metazoa > Chordata > Mammalia > Rodentia > Muridae > Rhynchomys > Rhynchomys soricoides. The sequence goes on from JADRCH010000362.1 coordinate 3,072,635, forward strand.
TGAACTGAAAGTGGTGTGAGTATGGAAAGTCTCAATCATTGCTCCAGTGAGATTATGTCCTACAGAAGTCTCCTTATCATAAAAAAAAATTTCATAACTTTCTCAAATATCAGTAAGAGCTAGGGACAATGTTCAAACACATTAACCACCATTCATATTTTTCTCTGAAACCACCACAATTGATATAATTGAATAGAGTAACCATATGCTTATGAAAGTAAACCTGTAATATAGTTAAACATTTTTAGAGTATAAGTGAATATTCATTCATATATGACACTAAGAAACCACATAGCACTTTCCAGCTCCCAAGAGTCAGAGACAGACAAATCTCCATGAGTCTGCAAGAATCAGTTCTAGTCCAATTTAGGCTATATAATTATATCTCTTCTCATATAAACAAACAAACAAACAAACAAAATCAACCAATAAAAGAGACTCAAAGTAAACAAACCTGAAGTGACAAAAGACGGTCGATGATGTCAATTCTGAAACAGATGTAGGATTCATCTGACAAACATTTAAAGCAGTTATCATTAAAATGATTCAGTCATCAATTATAGAGGCTCTCAAAACAAGTGAAAAAAAACTTCAAAAATCTTATAAAGGAAAACAGTACATTGTAAAAAGAACCAAATGGAAATGATACAACTGAAAAAAACAAAAACGTAAATAATCTTAATGGGCTCAAGAGGAGACTGGATATAACAGGATATGATTAATAAACTCTAGAAATCATGAATAGCATTTACTTAATTTGAACAAAAGATAGGAAGTTGTCTGGATAAAATGAATCGAATTACCTGTGTAGTGAGAGCAAGAGATAAGTAGTATGTATAATATACTCCCAGAGGAAATGAGGAAGAGGATGAGGCTGAAGAGTATTTCATGAAATAATGGATGAAATCTCCCCAAACTTGTCAAAAGACCCAAACTATACACTTAAGAATATTAACTAAATCCCAACATGGCTAACCGAAACAAATGAACATCATAGCTAAATATTTTGAAACTAAAATTCAAAAATAAAAAAAAAAAAAAAAAAGCCAAAAAAAAAAAACCCCAAAAATAACCCAAAGAAATACATTTTCCAAAATTCCTTGATAGAAATGATGTGTTTCTTAGGGTAAGTTCCTCTTAGAAACAGTGAGTGTCAGAAGGACAACATAGGGTCCAAGTGATTATAGATGATAATTGCCAATTTTGAATAATGACAGGTCACATAAAATTCCTTCACTGGAAAAAACCAGTCACTCTAACATTTTCCTTGTATGTTTCACAAACTACATACTGTGATCGACACTAAAAATATTCTACTGTTTGTTACCTAAGATAATGAATGACAATAAAAAAAAGATAACATAAGAGGTTCCAACCAGAACTGAGGCTTCTATGTTTCACTCAAAGAAAAAATGGATGGAGTAGAGGTTTTCAATACATGTACTAAAATACCAATAAGAGACATTGACAAAATACATAGATGCCTTCAAACCATACCTTAAATAAGTCAAAACAGAACTCTAAAAGTTGTTTACATAGCCTTAAATGTAGCATCAAAAGAAATAGAAGAACAAATATGAGAGAGACAGTAAGAAAAGAACCTGTAACAATGCCTTTCAACTATCCTGAATGTAGATATTTAAAACATGAATCAAAAGAGCAATTGTCATAGTGGAGTACAATCAATATGACCCAAGTGTGAACTTTGAATGAGCAATTTACTTCAAATTGTGCTTCATAAGTAGGATCAAAGTAAAAGGGATAAGGAAAGAGATACCATGAAAAGATTTTTTTTTTTTAAAAGGGACTAGATCTTAATATATAATAAAGTGGATTTCTGAGTCAAAACTATTACTAAAATATTATAAGTAAAACATGTGTGTATTTGTGTTAGTGTGCACACGATATGCATGTGTGTATTACGCTAACATATCAGAAATACAAACATTTCTAAACAATCAAAGAATATTAGCTAAGATAAAACATAGGGCTATCTATAAGCAAACCTGACAAATATAATGTAATTGAAATAATAGATACTACCCAAGAATAACACTGTTAACAGGAAATCAATGACAGAAAGACAATAGAAAATCTATATGAGGAAAGCAACACATTTATACATAACCTAAAGATAAAGAGAATATCTAGGAGCAAATTAAAATGTCATGAAAGTGAACACAAATGAGTCTGGAGAGAGGGCAAGTAGGCCCATTCTGCTCACTTGACAACATGAGCTCCAATTTCCAGCATCCATGTTAAATGCTAGGTTTGACTACATATCCCAGCATTGGGAAGTCAGATACAGGTAGATCCCAAGAGTTCATTGGCCAGTCAGCCTAGCCAAAATAGAAAGTTTCCAATTCACAAAGAGTCTCCATCTCCAGTCAGTGAGGTATATAGTGAATAACGAAGGCATATAGTCTGCCCCACCCCCCATATATGTAAACCTATGCACTACACATATATACCACACACAAAGAAGACAAGAGAACAAAGAAATATATTTAAAATGTAGGATGCAACTAAATTAGGTGTGACAGGGAGATGTAGACATGGACATCTCCATTAAATTCAAGGGATAAAGGCTTGAGAGAACTTTCAATGGGTAAGAGTACTGGCTGCTCCTACAGAGCTGGGTTTGATTCCTATCACTTACATGGTTGACACCCAGCAATCTGTATCTCTAGTTCTAGGAGATCTGATCCCTTATTCTGAGCTCTGGTATGTACTTTACTCATGTGTCATACATGCATGGATGAAGGCAAGACATCCAAATAAATACAATAAAATACATCTTTTAAAAATATGAGGAAAAATTTCCAAAGAATAACCCAGGTTCGTACTCCAAGAAAACAGAAAATGAAGAGAATACTTAACCCAAAGCAAGAAGAAGGATGTAGGAAATATTATGAATAGAAATTAATGAAAGAGGATGGCTTTTAAAGTAATAATGGTGAATTCCTATTAAACCGATGATAGAGAAAGCACAAATGACAAGCACCCAATTATTAAAAAGACAATCATTTATGACTAACCACTTCATAACCATGAATTCATCGACTTATGAAAAAAAAAACATAGTCTATTTGAACACCATCAAAATAAAAGTGACAACCAGAATGGTCTGATAACTATAAAATCAATCTGTAATTTAAAACAAGTTGTAAATGCTTCAGGGTCTGGTGGCTTCATGGGAGACTTTTATCAACCATGTAAGGATTAATACCATTTTTATTCAGTCTCTGTTAGAAAACAGAACTGGAAGAAACACAAACTCATTTTAGGAATCCAGTGTTCTGTTATGAAATCCAGTGAACACATACTCACCATTAATTTATATTCAAAACTCGCTTTAAGGAGTAGAAAATAGAATCCAACCATATACAAAACAACTATACACCAGATACACAAGGATGGTTCAACATTAAAAACCAACCAATGTAATCCAACATACTACAAACTATCTTATGAACCTACTATCATTGTTTTGATACCCACCCATGTCTTCCCTAAGAAAACTCAGAAGATATTTCTAGAAATCTCTGTGAAAATGTGCTTGTTATTCAGGAATTTGCAATGGTCTTAGCATTTTCTGAATGCTACACAATGTTTCTATGCTGAACTTCATTTTGGCTTCACTCTCATCTTTACTTTTCAAATAAAGAAACCAATTGAGAAGAGATGACCTGCTCAAGATCATATACCTCTTAGTAAACTAGGAGTGTCTAACCCTAACCCTAATGTTCATCACTTCTCCTAGTGACCAAGCTTCATAAATCCTGCTCACAGAATGTAGAGTTGAAGAAGACCAGCAGCCTCCAACTATCAAGCACAGCCGGAGAATTTCTGTGCCATCCTTCCCGGGATCCCACATCGATGTTATAGAGAACCAACAAATGTCTCTCATAAATGACAAGGAATTCTAAATGTTAAAGGGAAAAGTTCATCTCTTTCTCACATAGCCTATCAAATCATTTTCTTTGACATTTTCCAAAAGTAAATGGAAAAAAGAAAGACCAAAAAGCATACAAAATTGTTCATCCATCCAAAATGATAAAAACAAAGCCTGTGAATGTTTTTTCAATTTTGTTTTTGTGTGTTTCTTTACCCATGTAAGTTAATTTTAATATTATTAGCATGGTCATTTGGTATACTTAAAGTCTACTTAGTATGAACTAAGACATTTCTGAGGTTTTTGAATGTATTAACAGGGATATTAGACAGGCTTTGTACTAATGACACATAGGTAACCATGAGTCAAAACTTATTAGATCATCAAAAGCTTTCTGTTTTCTGAAATGAGTATGTTTGGAGCCATTTAAGGGTATACATTATGGTTCAGCAGGTAAACGGGCTTGCTGTTTAAGCCCAGTGTTCTGAGTTTGAACTCCAGAGTCCATGCATATGTAGAAGGAGAGAATGGATTCCTTAAATTTGTCCTCTAACCTCTACATGCATTTTTATATGTGTCAGCACACATACTCATGCACACTTGTATGTGCACAGATACTAATACAAAACAATAATAAAGTAAAATCATATGCCTTTTAAGGCCTGCGAGTGTATCACATTGGTGGAACCCAGCAAATTCCAGTGCTGAAGTTAATTCTAACCACCATAAAAGTTAGGTATAGCGGGGCAGTGGTGGCGCATGCCTTTAATCCTAGCACTTGAGAGGCAGAGGCAGAGGCAGAGGCAGGCAGATTTCTGAGTTCAAAGCCAGCCTGTAGCCTAATATACAGAGTGAGTTCCAGGATAACCAGGGCTACACAGAGAAACCCTGTCTCAAAAAAACAAAACAAACAAACAAACAAACAAAAAAGTTAGGTGTACGATTCAACGTATATGTTTTAATTGCTTTCAAATATTAATTAAAACTTTTCTTTTGTTTTAGGATATTTTTCTTTTCCTTAAACTGCCCCTCCCCCAAAATTGAGCTGTGGGTTTAGAAGATTATATTAAATGTATTTGTGGCATCATAACACACCCACAATATCATTTCTGAAACACCTGTCCATACCTCAAACAGCTCACAGGAAGATAATTGAATCTTATCACTTATGTAGCAACTATATGTAGTATTATGATTATTTTTTTTGAAAATTGGTCTTTTTTTTCAAAAATGAGTAATGAAAGAGTTTAGTAGATACTAATGTATAAAACATATATGCATAAAACACATATTTATAAAATGTTAACAGTTATTACTTGCACTCCTATACTGTCTTTAAAACTGAGTGGTAAGAGAATAAGAAATGCATGCCACAGGTATTTTAAGACATGGTCTTCAGTTGATGACACTGTGTAGTAGTGCATCCTTGCTGAAGGAAAAATATTATTAGATATCAGGTTGGAGTTTAAAGCCCTAACCATTTCTAGTTCACTCTTCCTGCTTTGTGCTTGTGTTTCCTGAGCTGTGTTTCCTGCTCTGCCCATCATTCTGGTGCTTATTGCCATGTTTCCTCACAGTAATGGATAAATTCTTCCTTCCCTGGAACCATAAGCATCCATAAATGTTTCCTTGAGTTGCCTTGCTCATGTTCTTTTATCACATGCTGCAGAAAAGTAACATAAACTAGATTATTTTATAAGAAGCATTGTGGATGTTAGGCCAAGACAATAAATACAAATATGCTATACTAGGTACTAAATTCAGTTTTAGAGTTTCAGGTTTACAAGCATCCAACTGTTTATGCAGCAAGTAATATTCTAGTTAGCCAGCATGATGTGCTGAAAACTGTCTGCCCAGGAACTGGATGTGCAGACAGTTGTGAGCTGTAGTGTGGTGCTGTGAACTGAAACTGGTTACTCCATATAAGAATTCTTAACAAGTGAGCCCATCTTTCCAGTGCCCTGTAATAATCTCCAAGTTAAGTTTAAGTGCATAGAACCTATGTGACCCCAGTAAAGAATACATATTCATAATACATAGTAGAGCACTAACTAAATTATAATGTACCCAGGCCATATTGTGTATATATATATGACTTATACTCTCAAGCATCTATACATTCTTCCTAAAGCATATGGCCAAATAATCAGAACAACACAGCAAACTACAGAGCTGCCAGCAGCATCAGACTTGAACAGAGGCTGTGGCTGCAATAGCCTTATGCATCAGAGTCGAGACCCAATTCCTGACTCTGAGTCCTATGAGCCAGTAGTTACTAATCTATGCTTTACATTTATTTTCTAAGGCACAGTTGGAAGAAGGAAGAAAAGCAACAGGCACAATGCAAGTTGTCATGGATACTGTGAGGTTATGTTATGTCAATTACTAGCTGTTTGACAGATGGTAGCAATAGTGGAGGGAGAGATGAAAGGGAGGACATGGATGACAATTACAACCAAGATCACTCAAACAAATGAGAAACAGGAAATAGATCCTTTCCCATATGTATGTGTCAGTTATGCTATAAAATGTAGTTGTTATATGCCTCATTCAAATAAGTATTATGTATATACATATGTGTATCTAAGTGTAGTTACCATGTACTGATACATTAGACTTAGTGTATTGTACATTGCCATCTGTATCTGTTGAAGCATTATTTGATACCTGATCAACTTTATTATGTATCATGTAATGCTTTTTCTTTGGAGAGAAATACAAAATCTTTCTAACGGAATGCATTTCACAATATAGAACTGTAGAAAATGGAATGGAGAGCCTGAAATATGACATCCCAATCCTTATTCTGATAAGGCCATGAAAACAAACAGAAGAATCTCCCTAGATCTCTTCATTGGTACACTCACCCTTGTGAAGTTCCTCCATTTTAGTTAATCAGTGATACATGCCCAAACTAGAGTAGTTTGGTTAGCAGAACTGAGTTAACTAATTTTTCTACATTCTTGCCTTCCTTGTCTGTGCTTCTTAGATTTTGGGAACTTGATACAAGCTATAGTCATATTGGAAGAGAGAGCAAGTCAGGCCTCTAAGAATGTCTGTGAAGAATAAATTTTATTATGTTAACTGATATAGGAAGACCATCCCAGTATGGATAGCATTATTTGCTGGACTTAGGTTCCTGGAATAGATAAAGTAGAAAGCAGGCTGAGCAATACCATGAATGAGGAGAAAACAGACAGAGCAATACCATGCATTGGTTAATTCATTGATCTCTGCTCTTGACTGTAGGTGTAAAGTGACCAATTCTCTCCAGTTCTTGCCCCTGTGACTTTCCCATCAGGACTTGGAGCTATCAGCCAAACAGGCCTCCTTTCCCTTAAACTGCTTTTGTCAAGATACCTTATCATAGCAAGTGAAACCAAAAGGATAATAGCTTTATTCTAGCCATGGAAGGCTTGTTGGTACAAGAGTAGCATTTATTACCACTCTTACCCTCCTTGTGACTTTCTTTTCCTAAGATGTTGGAATAAATCTGCACTTGCATCAGTTAGTACCAAGAAAATGTGAAACTAAGTGGGGAAAAAACCCACCTCTGATACCTAGCCGGGCCTCTCTGACATGAGCATGCTTAGTTTTCATTTCTGCCACTTAGGCAGATAATTCTGAGCATCTGTACTGCCTGGTTAGACTCTGTGATGGATGGGGCTGTCTCTTTCCTGCTCTCTGAGACTCCCAACAGCTCTGAGAACAAAACTCTTGCACACAGGAGACCTTCAGTCACCTCACTTGACTGATGATTGCATCTGTGGCTGACAAGTATAGGCTCCATTGTGCACTGCAAATGAATGGGCAAGGTCTCAATGAAGAAAAACATCAAGTCGTTTGTTGTTAGGGCTCTTCCTGGCATGGCATAAATTACCTGAGTGGTCAAGTAAAAATAAAGGTTAAACTTAGTTAACTTTTATGGGGGCATAAATATCCTTTTGGCCAATATTTTTCTCTTTTGCTCATAGGGATATTCCGGGGACTATTCGGAGTTGTTATGAATGCAGAATCTGGAGCCAGACTATTAGACTCATTCCTCATTCTATCTTATTATCTGAAAGACTTTGCCAAACTCTTGAGGACTATGAGTTCCCCAACTGAAAAATGAACAATAGCACTTATCTAGTAAGTGAGTGATGCACGCTAAACAAACTAGCAGGTTCTATGAAGACAGAATAAAGTGAGTGGTTGAAAAATTTACATATCATTACTTATTGTTGCTGCAGGTGCTGTAGGTTAGTAATGAACCATACTCTTCTGTATAGTCAACAAGGACTTTCTGGGATAGAAATTTTTGTAGGGTTAGAAGGCATTATATATAGCCTGCTCATGTCTCTTCAGCCCACTTTAGCTGTTTCCTGCTATACATACACATAGTACTTATTGAGACACTCAACAACAATCGTTGACATAGCATTGAGACTCTACCTGACGGTATTTTATAGCAGTGTTCATTTGAGTTCTGTGGAGATTGTCTGCAGGCCTTATGTCTCAATATACCAAGGCACGGGGCTGTAGGCCAGTTCCATTAGCTTCTTTCCCACAATACTTAGGCTGAATTAGACACTCTTAGTCTCCTGAAGGAAACACTTCTGAGTGCTCATCCCAACAAATGTTTTACCACACTCTATAGAGGCCTTTTTCTTTTTCTGGCCTCACTGGTCTCTTTCTTTACATGTTTGCTGGGATTGCCTCCCAGATACATATCTTAGATTCTGCTTTTTTCAGGGGGAAGACAGTGTTGATGTCATTTCCTTATATAAAGATTCATTGATTTCTGAGAAACTTGCTGGATTTGATGTGTGTTGATTTCTGATTCTACCGTAAAGTCCCAATGACCATTTTTAAGGGCATTAAAGAAAGTTTTACAAGATGAGTGAACAAAATAAAAGATCCAAACAACCAATGGAACAAAACAACACTGTTCATTTAAAGGTCTCTGAATGCCTTGGGAAGTCAGGTTGAGTTGAGTCAACCCATGTTTTCTACCAGTCACATTGCACATATTGAGACAGTAAAATCTTTCCTGTTGGGTTGTGATTATGGTGACTCTGAAATCTATTCTCAGCACAGCTTTCCCTAGAATGTCCTAGAATGTTTCCAGCTGGTCTGGGGTCTATGGGTTATTTTCAATAAGTGAATTTCAGGATCCTCCTTTAGCTAGAGATGATGACTATATCACTTCACTATTTATTATTAAACTTACTAACTATTAAAGGTTTAGAACCAAGTCCTCTTGTCAAAAGCAAGATTACCAGTAAAGATATTTCCTGGCAAGTCCCCAAATTTTGTTCTCTCCCCCTCCTTTTCAAAACTTCCCATTCATCTCTCAGCTAAAAAATACATGTCTTCTTGATACATTGGCCACCATAAAACTTTAATGCTATGAGCAATTGCCCAGTCAGTATCTTTCCCACAGCTCAGCAGAGAAGACATCCACCAAAGAGGACAGAAACATATGGTCCTTCTGCAGGCCAGTGGTTCTGTAACTTTCTCTCTGGCTGGCATGGAAAAGATTAAAGCTGCAATTTCATGTTTACTCATCATGCTGTGAGTATGAGGTTTGCTGAGCAGAAGAAAGGAACATGGCCATGAGGGAGATGTAAGCTCAACTGATAAGCAAGGAAGGCCACATTTCCATTTGCTTCAGCATGAGGAGTAGTATTTTTTTTCATATTAATGACATTATCTTCTCTGACATGTGAGAAAGAGGTGTGTGGAGCCAAGTCAAAATCTGTGCTATTTACCATTAGTTAACATCATCTCTTTTATAAACTACAGTAGAAGTTGATGTGTGCTAAGGCATGTCCATATTATTTTTAACTTTTAATTAGAAAATTCAGGCTTTGGTGCAAGTGAGGAAGGAATTTTGCAATCTCATGAGAAATGGCTGAAAGAAGGGATAAAGAACATTCAAATAAAGGTGCAAAAGGTTTAAAACCTAAAAATGTGTAGAAGGTATCTCTTTATGTGCATCACAATGAGAGGGAAACAAACAAAAGAACCCAAAGAACACAGACATATATTTCAAAAAGATATAATAAAAATGAGATGTGGGATCATCCTAAATCGATGCAGCTGGCAGAGAGGTCCTTCCTGAAGACATCACCTAACACAGGTAATGAAATCTGTTCCCTTAAGCCACATACCTGTGTCAGTGTTGTTGAAAATAATGATTTTGGAAAGTCATTGAACATTGTATTATATCTCTTTCTATGTGTCTATATGTCTATATCGTCTATATATCTACCTATCTGTCACATCTATAACTTCTTTCTTCCTTCCTTCCTTTCTTTCTTTCTTTCTTTCTTTCTTTCTTTCTTTCTTTCTTTCTATCGCTTATGTGCTAAAGGCAGCCATACATCTTGTTCTGCTGAGTGCATACTTTACATATAGGCTCTGGGTATTTGTCATCTCCAATCCTATTTGCAGTGTTCTCTGTGAAAGCAAAATTGGTCCCAGAGGAGGGATCTGAGTTTTTATAGCCACACAACTTCATTGCCAAGTATCCATATGGTGCCTATCTCTATGATAGGTCCTTTCAGGTACTGTGCTGTGGAGAATTTCCTGATAGGAGTTGAAGAATCTATGTTTATATGGTAAAAAGGAGTGTTCCATCAGGGGGGTCCAGGAAGAAGGTGTTCTGGAAGTGAGTGTGTACAGTAATATAGCAGGGGTTGTGCACATAGAAATGTATACAAGAAGGGTCAGAGAGAAAGTCACAGATGAAGCACTTGTGAAGGCCTATGAGGAAAAAAGACAACATAGATGTGGAAAGTGAAACAAGGAAGTAGGGAAGGAAGAGAAAACAGGGAGTGAGTATTGGTGTCCAAAATTTGGCAGGACTGTTACATCAAATGACACAATTCATTTACATTTCAGGAAAAATAGCAGCAACTCTCAGGAGATGATGCAGTCAGTAATACACTTGATGGGTAAGTGTGAAGACCTGAGTTCAATCCCCAGAATTATTATTATTATTATTATTATTATTATTATTATTATTATTATTAT
>JADRCH010000362.1:3083559-3210883 GCA_019843965.1 Rhynchomys soricoides
ATTATTATTATTATTATTATTATTATTATTATTATTATTATTATTATTAAAAAAGACAGACATGCTTATAATCCTAGCACCAGGGAGATAGAGAAAAGGAGATCTGGATCTCTGGGCAGCTGGCCTAGCAGAAACCTAAAACAGGTTTAGTGAGAAACTCAGTTTCAGAGAACAAGATGAATAGTGAAGACACAGGAGGTTGACATTTTGCCTCTACATATAAGTGTACACACACACACACACACACACACACAGAGGCAAAAACATGCAAGTTACACATGCACACATAAATATATACAAAGAAAAAGAGCAGCAATAGCTAAGTCTGTTAATCACACCTGCTAATGCCCTGAGCACAATTTAGATAATGATGGGCACAGAAGCATTATTGGTCTCATGCAAGAGATAGATTCAGTGAGCAGCAAATTTCAGCGTTGATAATGAACCAATTTTTCTTACATAATAGCCAACCATTTGAACAGTTGCCCTGTGGCCATTGCATATGAATGCTAGCATATACCTATTAACATGGATTTACTAAGTTTCTCTCTATCTTTCAGAAAGGATAAGTAAGCTGGGAGAAGCAGACTTGACAAGAATGATCATTGTTAATAGTCTTCTGCACTTTGCACTGAGGACTGTAGCTTCTGATATCTTTAAAAGCAAATTCAGATACAGAGCAGAGGTTGATAAAATACAGCATTCCTTGACTCTTGACAACTCCATTATCAAAGTGGTCCCAGATACTCTAGAATCCAATAAGATACTAGACATTGAAAACTGTGAGGTAGCTGTAACATAGCCAATGGTTTACCTACAGAACTATCATATAATGACTACAAAGCAAGTCAGTTTAGTCTCCTTCTCAATTCTACATTTATCACTGTTGCCTCAAGTGGCAATGATATTCATTTGTGTAACAATGACAGTGATCATAGGGTGGGGGAAGGGAAAGAGAAAGGGAGAGAGGGAGCTCCTTCTTTCACCCACATCTGGCACTGTTGATTGAATCCCAGACACCTAGTGTCTGCAGCCAAGATCTATATCGTTAATGGAAAAAGACATTACCTACCCAGAAATACATATACCAATCACGTAACTGACTACTAACTTCGATGTTTGCTCCTTACCGAAGCAGAAAAGATTGAGGCCATTTCATGAAGCCACTTAGTCTTCTAATATATAGGTGTCAATGTGTAAAGGATTATGTGGCAAGCATGGTTTCCAGTGAAAGACTGCCAGCTAAGATAGAGCTTCTCCTGTCTCACTCAGTCACCTCGAAGGTTCCATCACAGAATCACCACACAATCAATCAAGAACACATTTGCTATTAATGAGAACTTTAGACTTTGTATGTTCTCCAGTGCATCCTTTTTTGCTTCCTTGTTTTGACCTTGTTACTTCTTTCTTGCTGTTATCTCTGGGAAGGCTGTCTAGAGTGATTGCAAGTACACATCATGTATAATAAGAGAGTGTTAATTGAACAAGCCATAAGAATGCACATGCAGTTGGCCAGCCAGCTGCACAAGCAAGTACCTTTATAATTCAATGCATGTTGCTAGAAGATTTATCCAATGACCTCCTCAGACCTGACTCTTTCTGTTGTGCCAGAATAGATAAGACAGAGATTTCTCTTTAGTCTTCACAATCAGCCTAATGGGAACACGTAAGCTTTACCATCAAAGGATTGTTCAGCCTACTTCCTCACTTAACAATAGGAAATTTACTATCCAGCTGTAAAATTTTCATGGAGCAGCACTGATTTCCATAAATGAAAAATAAATTTATGAATGTGCACAACTGGGAGATTTACATTCAGATGTTTGGATTGGGAGTGGGTAAGTGTTGCCAAAGTCCCTTTCTTGAAGAAGATATAAACAACAACAACAACTCCTACAAGTCCCAAGAATAAACTGAGGAACTATTCTGACAGAGTTCTCTCTGTGGGAATAAATAGATTTATTTGGCTTACCTACAAAACAGTGTAAGTGACCTTACAACAGCTGTACTGGAGAACAAATCATGAATTCCCCATAGCCACATGGATGACTCCCTTTCTCTTTATCCTTTCCAGCCTAGATAGTTTTAACTCCTCCCTGAATAGACATGCAATTAGGGCAGAATTGCATACAATTGGATGGAAGGAGGATTCTACACTTTGTGTGGGGTGCAGGTCCTTCCCAGCCTCTCTTTCTATGAGGAAATGGCAACAGTTTACATGACCAACTGTGATGCTTTTTTTACAAAGAGCACAGCTGAACTCCTGAAGATTCAGCAATTTTGCTCCTAGCTGAGTCCTATATATCAATCAGTTGGGGAGGGGTTACATCTCACATTTCATTTGAGAAGCTACTTTTAAGAATCCAGTGCTAGACTAAAGTCCCCCTCTGAGGGGATAGAATAGGGATGGGGCTTCCAGTAAGAATGTATGGAAAAATAATCTCATACTGCAGTTCACATTTGGGACATGGACCCAGTAACTTAAACAGTGAAAGGCTCTCGTTGCACCTGTTCTGGTCTACTGAAGCATTAAGAACAAATTGGGATGACCACTAGCTTAGAGTTGTTCCATTTGGCTTTGGAAGTACAAGGCTAGTAGAACTTGATCAAGCCCTGTAACATTTAAGTAAAAATTACATGTGTATATGGCTAGAGGTGTGGTAGCCAACAACTTTCCACGTTTTTATTGTGGAATGTCCCCCACAGGCTCATCCATTTGAATAGTTTGTTTTCAGGTTGAGGTACTGTTGTGCTTATATAGGAAAACTTTTGGAATTAGGGTCTTGCTGAATAATATAGATGACAACCATAGCCTTGAGAGGTATAGTCTCACTTGGGTTCTGGTCAAGACTTTTCTGCTTCTAGGTTAGTTCTGTATCGGTAGCAGCTGCCATAGGATTCAGTCACTCTGGACCTATCCTTCTGCCAAACTTGACATTAAGATAGGATACACATGTTTGTGCCATAATCCAAAGTAAACCCTTCTTTTCTTAAGCTGCTTTTTAGAGGTATTTAGTCAAGCAATACGAGAAGTAACTAATGTATACTCCTTTAGTTCCATAGATTTCTATTAATGCTGACTCTAGCAACAGATATTTCTAGACTAGTCTAGAAGATTCATATACAGTCATCCTCCCCAGAACAACTAACCTATTTATAATGGTCAAAAAAGTTCAGGCTGTAAATAACGTGACTTGACTATTCTAAGGTATTTTTTCCAGAAAGATGAAACTAGAAATGATTTGATCATTTGTTTTAGTAATTACTTTGACTATCCACCAACAAAAAAATTAAGTTACCTCACTCTCAGGGAAATAAGTATTTTTTAAAGAGTAAGTATCTTTTAAGGACAACTAATTACTGAATTGGGCAAAGCCCTCTACTCAGAAAATTGCTTTTCTGATGACATATTTAAAAGCATTATAGTTATAATCATGAACTCGAAACTAAAGCTGAAATATAACATACTTTCTCTACTTGTGGTCAAAACACCTGCACTGAAGGATAGTCCTTTATCTATACCACAAGTCAGGAAAACAAGTGACTCTCTTTGCTCTCTCCTGAGATGCTTTCAAGACTCTGCCCAAATGGTATTTTATCTTACTGCACTGGGCAATGAACAATGAAAATGACTCTGCTTTAACATCATGGCTGTTGGGGTATCGTTGGTGAGATTTTTATAGGAGATAATAATTAGTATTCAAAATTTCAAGCATGTTCTATAGCTTCAGTGTTCTTCCCAGGCCAGAAAGTGTCCTACTTACTTACCTAGGGTACACTGAATTGGGGTTCCCAAGATAGCTATGATTCATATTTTAAGGAGTTGGTCATTTTTTTCGTAATTATTTTTTCATTGGAATGCAGTGAAATAAAATTACTCAGGCATCTGGGGTCTAAAGTAGCAATCAGAAAGACAACTGGGGTGAGTTGAATTTGGAAATATAACTTAGTATTTAACCACAAGGATTATCAGACTACACACAAGAGGAGATCATGGTATCAGAGAAGGTGGCATGAGAGAAGATGAAAGAGTGTCACTTTCTTTCATTATTTCTTTTATTATTTGGGAATTTCATAATTACATACAACAGATTTTGATCAAATGTATTCTTTCTCTTCATTCATGTTCCACCTCTATGCCAACTTCTTTCCCTCCCAACTTTACGTATTCTATGTCTTTTTTAAAATGTCAATGAATACATTAAGAGTAACTGTATGTGAATAGAGCATGGGGCCAAATCCCTGAAATTATAGGCCCTAATGAAGAATCTAATACTACCATGGTAAATGGTCATAGTAATGAACTGTGATATCAATTCTTATCTTTATACCCATAGATTACTCTACCTTTTATATTTTTATCAAACTTTATGCTTCATAACTTACTTCTTCGGGAATTCTACTTGGTTGGGAGATAGAGTTGTATCCTGGGAAGGGAGCATGAAAAAAAGATGGAGATAAACAGATCTCCTGAGGCTCAGTGCAGTTTCCTGTGGTAACTTCTCTCATTAATTTCTGGTCCTGTTAATCTATATACATGAGATGAACTCTTTTTTTGTTTGCTTGTTTGTTTGTTATTTTATTTACATTTCAAATGTTTCCCCCTTTCAAGATCTCCTTTTTGGAACCGCTCTATTTCCTCCAACTCCCCCTGCATCTATGTGGTTATTCCACCACCCACCAACCCACCCACACACTTCTTCCCTCCTTGGCATTCCCCTATACTGGGGAATCTAACACTCTCAGGCCCAAGGGCCTCTCCTCCCACTGATGGCTAACAAGACCCTTCTAGCCACACATGTGGCCAGCACCATGGGTCCCTCCATGTATATTCTTTGGTTGGTGATCCAGTCTCCAGGAGCATCGGGTGGTCAGGCCAGTTGACATGGTTGCTCCCTCCATAGGACTGCCAACTCCCTCAGCTCCTTTAGTCCCTTATACAACTCCTCCATCTGGGACCTCACGCTTAGCACAATGGTTTCTGTGAAGTGACTCTTGGATATTCTGAACTTTTGGGCTAATAACCAATTATCAGTGAGTACATACCATGTTCATTCATTTGTGACTAAGTTACCTTGCTCAGGATGATATTTTCAAGTTTCATCCATTTGCCTGCGAATTTCATGAAGTCATTGTTTTTAATAACTGAGTAGTATTCCATTGTGTAAATGTACCACATTTTCTGTATCCATTCCTCTGTTGATTGACATCTGGGTTGTTTCCAGTTTCTGGCTATTATAAATATGGCTGCTATGAACATAGTGGAGCATGTGTCTATATTATATGTTGAAGCATCTTCTGGGTATTTGCCCAGGAGTGAAATAGCTGGGTTCTCAGGTAGTATTATGTTCATTTTTCTGAGGGTCCACCAAACTGATTTCCAGAGAGGTTGTATCAGCTTGCAATCCCACCAGAAATGGGAGGAGTGTTCCTCTTTCTCCATGTCCTCGATAACATCTGCTGTCACCTGAGTTTTTGATCTTAGTGATTCTGACTGATGTGAGGTGAAATCTCAGGGTTGTTTTGATTTGCATTTGCCTGATGACTAAGGACGTTGAACATTTCTTTAGGTGCTTCTCAGCCATTCGAGTTTCCTCAGTTGAGAATTCTCTGTTTAGCTTTGTTTCCCATTTTCTGTAGGGTTATTTGGATCTCTGGAGTTTAACTTCTTGAGTTCTTTGTATATATTGGATATTAGCCATCTATGGGATGTAGAATTGGTAAAGATCCTTTCCCAATCTGTTGGTTGCAGTTTTTGTCCTATTTACAGTGTCTTTTGCCTTACAGAAGCTTTGTAATTTCGTGAGGTCTCATTTGTTGATTCTTGACTTAGAGCATAAGCCATTGGTATTCTGTTCAGGAACTTTCCCCCTGTGCCCATGTGTTCTAGAATTTTCCCCACTTTCTCTTCTATTAGATTCAGTGTATCTGGTTTTATGTGGAGGGCCTTGATCAACTTGGACTTGAGCTTTGTACAGAGAGATAGGAATGGGTCAATTTGCATTCTTCTACATGTAGACTGCCAGTTGAACCAGCACCATTTGTTGAAAATGTTGTCTTTTTTCTACTGGATGGTTTTAGCTCCTTTGTCAAAGATCAAGTGACCATAAGCATGTGGGTTCATTTCTGGGTCTTCAATTCTATTCCATTGATCTACCTGCCAGTCACTGTACCAATACCACACAGTTTTTATCACTACTGTTCTGTAGCACAGCTTTAGGTCAGGGATGCTGATTCCCCCAGAAGTTCTTTTATTGTTGAGAATAGTTTTTGCTATCCTGGGTTTTCTGTTATTCCATATGAATTTGAGAATTGCTCTTTCTAAGTCTATGAAGTATTGAGTTGGGATTTTGATGGGGATTGTATTGAATCTGTAGATTGCTTTTGGCAGGATGGCCATTTTAACTATATTAATCCTGCCAATCCATGAGGATGGGAGATCTTTCCATCTTCTGAGGTCTTCTTTGATTTCTTTCTTCAGAGACTTGAAGTTCTTGTCATACAGATCTTTCACTTGTTTAGAGTCACACCAATATCCTTTATATTGTTTGTGACAATTGTGAAGGGTGTCATTTCCCTAATTTCTTTCTCAGCCTGTTTATCCTTCTAGTATAGGAAGGCTAATGATTTGCTTGAGTTAATTTTGTATCCGGCCACTTTGCTGAAGGTGTTTATCAGCTGTAGCAGATATCTGGAGGAGTTTTTTGGGTCATTTAAGTATACCATCATGTCATCTGCAAATAGTAATATTTTGATTTCTTCCTTTCTAATTTGTATCTCTTTGACCTCCTTTTGCTGTCTAATTGCTCTACCTAGAACTTAAAGTACTATATTTAACAGATAGGGAGAGAGAGGGCAGCCATGCCTAGTCCCTGATTTTAGTGGGATTGCTTCAAGTTTCTCTCCATTTATTTTGATGTTGGTCACTGGTTTGCTTATCATTGTTTTTACTATGTTTAGGTATGGGCCTTGAATTCCTGATGTTTTCAAGACTTTTATCATGAACGGGTGTTGAATTTTGTCAAATGCTTTTTCAGCATCTAATGAAATGATGGCGTGGTTTTTTATTTTGAGTTTATTTATGTAGTGTATTACATTGATGGATTTCCGGGTATTGAACCATTCCTGCATCCCTGGGATGAAGCCTACTTGATCATGGTGAATGATCCTTTTGATGTGTTCTTGGATTTGGTTTGCAAGAATTTTATTGAGTATTTTTGCATCGATATTCATAAGGAAAATTGGTCTAAAGTTTTCTTTTATTGTTGGGTATTTGTGGGGCTTTGGTGTCAGTGTAATTGTGGCCTCATAGAATGAATTTGGAAGTGTTCCTTCCATTTCAATTTTGTGGAATAGCTTGAAGAGTATTGGTATTAGGTCTTCTTTGAAGGTCTGATAGAATTCTGCACTGAACCCATCTGGCCCTGGGCTTTTTTTGGTTGGGAGACTGTTAATGACTGCTTCTATTTCTTTGGGGGTAATGGTGCTGTTTAGATGGTTTATCTGATCCTGATTTAACTTTGGTAATTGGTATCTGTCTAGAAACTTGCCCATTTCCTCCAGATTTTCCAATTTTGTTGCTTATAGGCTTTTGTAGTAGGATCTGATGATTTTTTAAATTTCCTCAGAGTCTGTTGTTATATTTCCATTTTCATTTCTAATTTTGTTAATTTGGATACTGTCTCTGATCCCTCTGGTTAGTCTGGCTAAGGGTTTATCTATCTTGTTGATTTTCTCAAAGAACCAGAAATTGGTTTTGTTGATTTTTGTATAGTTCTTTTAGTTTCCACTTGGTTGATTTCAGCCCTTAATTTGATTATTTCCTGCCTTCTCCTCCTCTTGGGTTTATTAGCTTCTTTTTGTTCTAGAACTTTCAGGTGTGATGTTAAGCTGTTAGTATATGCTCTCTACCGTTTCTTTTTGGAAGCATTCAGAGCTATGAGTTTTCCTCGTAACACTGCTTTCATTGTGTCCCATAGGTTTGGGTAAGTTGTACTTTTATTTTCATTAAACTCTAGGAGTCTTTAATTTCTTTCTTTATTTCTCCTTGCTCAAGTTATCATTGATTAGAGTGTCATTCAGCTTCCATGTGTACGTGGGCTTTCTCTTGTTGTTGCCAATGAAGACCAGCCTTACTCCTTAGTGGTCTGATAGGAGGCATGGGATTATGTCAATCTTCTTATATCTGTTGAGGTTTGTTTTGTGACCAATTATATGATCAATTTTGGATAAGGTACCATGAAGTGCTGAGAAGAAGGTATATTCTTTTGATTTAGGAGGAAATGTTCTATAGATATCTGTTAAATCCATTTGGTTCATAGCATGTGTTAGTTTCACTGTGTCTGTTCAGTTTGTGTTTCCGAGATATTTTTATTGATGATAGTGGGGCGTTGATGTCTCCCACTATTATTGTGTGAGGTGCAATGTTTGCTTTGAATTTTAGTAAAGTTTCTTTTATGAACGTGGGTGCCCTTGTATTCGGGGCATAGATGTTCATAATTGAGAATTCTGCTTGGTAGATTTTTTCTTTGATGAATATGAAGTGTCCTTCTTTATCTTTTTCAATGACTTTTGGTTGAAAGTCGATTTTATCCAATATTAGAATGGCTACTCCTGCCTGTTTCTTGGGGCCATGTGCCTGGAAAATTGTTTTCCAGCCCTTTACTCTGAGGTAGTGTTTGTCTTTAACATGGAGGTGCATTTCCTGGATCCAGCAAAATGCTGGGTCTTGATTATTGACCCAGTTTGTCAGTCTATGTCATTTTATTGGGGAATTGAGTCCATTGATGTTAAGAGGTATTAAGGAATAGTGATTGTTGCTTCCTGTTATTTTCGATGTTATTTTTATGTTTGTGTAGCTATCTTCTGAGTTTGTTGAAAGATTACTTTCTTGCTTTCCCTAGGGTGTAGTTTCACTCCTTGAGTTGGCGTTTTCCATCTATTATTCTTTGTTGGGCTGGGTTTGTGGAAACATACTGTGCAAATTTTGATTTGTCATAGAATATTTTGGTTTCACCATCTATGATTATTGTGGCTTTTTCTGGGTATAGAAGACTGGGCTCTCATTTGTGTTCTCTTAGAATCTGTATGAGATCTGCCCAGGATCTTCTAGCTTTCATATTCTCTGGTGAGAAGTCTGGTGTGATTCTGATAGGTCTGCCTTTATATGTTACTTGACCTTTTTCCCTTACTGCTTTTAATATTCTTTCCTTATTTTGAGTATTTGGTGTTTTGACTATAATATGATGGGAGGAATTTCTTTTCTGGTCCAATCTATTTGGATGGAGTTTTGTAGGCTTCTTGTATATTTATGTTCATCTCTTTCTTTAGGTTAGGGAAGTTTTCTTCTATAATTTTGTTGAAGATATTTACTGGTCCTTTAAATTGGGAATCTTCACTCTTTTCTATACCTATTATCCTCAGTTTCTGTCTTCTCATTGCATCCTGGATATCTTGGATGATTTGGGTTAGGAGCTTTTTGGATTTTGTGTTATCTTTGACTGTTGTGTCCATGTTTTCTATGGTATCTTCCACACCTGCGATTCTCTCTTCCATTTCTTGTATTCTGTTGGTGATGCTTGCATCTATGACTCCTGATTTCTTTCCTAGGTTTTCTAACTCCAGGGTTGTCTCCCTTTGTGATTCCTTTATTATTTCTATTTTTATTTTTAGTTCCTGAATGGGTTGTTTATTTCCTTCGTCTGTTTTATTTTGTTTTCTTGTTATTCTGACTGTTTGATTTTGTTTTCCTGTAATTCTTTAAGGGATTTTTGTGTTTCCTCCTTAAGGGCTTCTAGTTGTTTTCCTGTGTTCTCTTGAATTTCTTTAAGGGAGTTATTTATTTCCTTCTTAAAATCTTCTATCATCATCTTGAAATGTGCTTTTACTTCTGCGTTTTGCTTTTCTAGTGTGTTGGGGTATCCAAGGTTTGTTGTGGTGGGAATGCTGGGTTCTGATGATGCCAAGTAGCCTTGGTTTCTGTTCCTTACGTTCTTTCCCTTGCTTTTCGCCATCTGGTTATTTCTGGTGTTAGCTGGTCTTACTCTCTCTGACTGTGGCTTTTCTTTACTGCAAGCCTAGGTGTCAATGCTCCTTGAAGACCAGTTCTCTCTGAGAAGAATTTGGGTTTAGAGAGCTGTGGCACAAGATTAGCTCTGGGGTGCAGACAGAAACCAGAAGGATCTAGTCCCCAGCTGTCCCTTGGTTCCTGTGTCTTGTTGGCTCTGAGTGAATTTGAAAATTAGTGATAGTCTTGCCTGTGCTTGAAAGTGTGTTGGCACTCCTGGGATACCAGCACTCTCTTGGCACTTTTAAGTATGGAACCCTGTGTCATAGGAACTGCTTCCCGGCCATCGAAAGAAACCGGAAGCCCACTTCTCAGTCCCTCTGTTCTGGGTATTCCAGGTGGGTCCCTCTGAGCAGACAGGCTTGCCCACACTTTTGGGAGGCTATCTTTCTCCCAGTGCTATTCGTCTATGGAGCCCTGGTGGCCCAGGCAGTGGTCTCCTGCCACCTCTGGATGGAAATTGGAAGTAACATGAGCTCTTAAGTCAAGGGAATCTATTTTATTGATTTTACTTGATGTTTTCTCATATAGACTATCCAGCAATAGAGAATAGAGAATGTCTCAACTCAACACCACTTATGTTCACATAAAATTTCATAGTTGTTTTTATCTGAATCCACAACAATAAAAACTCTACAAGTAAGAATAATGGTAGTCCTGTATGGATGTGCTAAACTTCCCAGAAAAGTAAAGTTATTCAAAATAGTAAATGATGACTGGAGGCAAAAATAGCTCATTTCTCTCAATCTTTCACAAAGCCATGTACTTTCTAATTTATGAAACCCTGAAACATATCATACTACATGGCAAGAGGGATTTTGTAAATGGAGTGAAGTAACAGACCTTAAAATTAGAGATATAATCCTCAGTTGCCCAGTTCAATCACATAGACCTTACAGTGGTAGACAAATTAAAGTAATGTGCCAAACGTGGTCAGCAAGATGGCTCATTGGATAATGGTGTAATGATTTTGCAGATGTCCCAAATTCAGTTCCAAGTCCCTACATCAGGTAGTTTACAACAACCTATAACTTAGCTTCTGGAATTTTAATGCTCTCTTCTGGCCCCCATGAACACTGGACATACATGCACAGCCACATGGAAAGAAACACACAAACACACACATATACACACGCACACACATACACTTCTGTTCTGACAGACAAAAAATATCGAGAGAAGCAGGATGATTACACAAACTTTACCTTTCATACTGGTCTAGAGAATAAAGAATACAATCATAATCCAAGGGGACAATGATGGTTTTAGGATATAGATATAGCTTCCAGCAAACTCAAGGATTTTAGAGTCAGAACTATAATGAAATAAATTATTTCAGCCAAGTGAAGAATCGTGACATATTCTTCTGAGAACTTTGAGAATGGTGTGGTATCTTGGTGACATGAGGCTTTAAGCCTAGTGAGAATGTTTCTGGGTTATTGACTTCTAGAAATTCAAGGTAATGAATCTCAAAATAAAATTCAAGGTATTTTAAGATTGGCTTATCTTCATTTTTATGTGTAGGAATATTTTGTCTGCATGTGTATATATGCACCATACGCTTGCCTGGTGCCACAGAGACCAGAAAAATGGCAGATCTACTGGAAATGGGGATAAAGGCAGCATGACCTACTGTGTAGAGTCAGGAAACAAATTCTAAGTTTTCTGCAAGAGCATCAAGTGATCTTAAGTAGGGAGACATCACATGAGCTCCACAATCTGTGGTATTTTAAATCACTAGGGGTGTGTCACTTAAAATATTTTTTGTTTGTTTTAAATTACAGGCACAATAAGCTTATATAAGAGATATAAACATACATATTGTAATTATTCTTATCTTGGGAGATAGTAGTAACTCATTTGCAAAGTGGCCATCTTGGGAATTTAGATGACTTCATTTTAAAAATATGAGGGACATGCAGTTGGTCCAAGGTCCTCATTTTCGCAGATAAGCACCAAAGAATTCTCAAATATTAAGCATGCATGCTTATTTCTTCAATACAGGGGATGTGTAGCCCTGTTTTCTGCACAGAATCCCAGGAGTGTATGTTAACAGCATGGTGATCTATCCTATCTGTAAGGCCAGACCACACCTGATTCACCTGCTTTAAATTTACCTTAAAATTTCCTATCTAGACCTTTATCTTGAGAATTGCTTCTCAGTCTTGGCTAGTTCCTTGTCAACAGAAGCTAGAGTTGTCTGAAAGAAGAGACCATGAATTGGGGATATGCCTCCATAAAGATCCAAAGGTAAGGAGTTTTCTTAATAATGGTTGATGTGGGAGGGCCCAGTTCATAGTAGGTATGCTATCCCTGGACTGGGGGTCTTGGGTTCTATAAGAAAGCAGGTTGAGCAAACTAGAGGGAGCAAGTCAGTTAGCACAACTCCATGGCCTCTGCACTCCAGTTTCCTGTCCTGTTTGAATTCCTGTCCTGATTTCCTTCAATTATGGACTATTGAAACATGGAAGTATAAATCAAATAAACCTTTCCTCTCCAGCTTTCTTTTGATCATGGTGCTTCATCATAACAATAGAGACTCTAACTAAAACATTATTATTTTAGGGGAGATGTCACATGTAATTTATAGCCTGGTGACCTCTATGCTGTCTGTATTATGGAGACTATACCAGCTTCTCGGTCCTTAAGAACCCATCTTCATGGGTGGAGATTATATATACTTTGCAAAATGTTTGATGTAATCAACTCTTAAGCTTTATTGCACACATAGAATTGAGATAATTGTTACCATGAAACATTTTTCCCAATAGTGTACTGTACTTAAATATGTCTAAAATAAACTGCTTAGTGTCAAACTCTAGAAGCTTGAACCAGTACCAGCAAACTAAGTTTTGCTGAACTCGATGAAGATATATGCCTGATAGGAGGTTCTGGGTCATTGTGTAAATACTTGAAAAGATACTAGGACTCCGGTCCCAGTGTTATCTCTCTCTTTGCTTCCGGCAAACCATGAAGTGAGCAACTTGTTCTGGCATCTACTTCATCACAGGCTCCCAAAGGATAAACCCTATCAATTATATGTTCAAAACCCTGTACTATGTGCCAAGTAAACCTCCCATTTCATAAGCTGGTTAGCTCAGCTATTTGCCTACAGTGTTGTACATCTTACTACAAAATTAGGTTAGATATCATTTTCCTTAAGCACTTAGTGGTAAAAGCTGGGACTCAAATGAGGCTTTTGTAGGTATCCCATTTTATAACCATTTCCTAATTATTGGCAACACTTCAGATGTACCTCCTGTATTTTAATATAAAAATAATAAGATTTTCTATAAGTTTTAGCTTTCTAGTAGCAAAGGAGTTAGAGAGAGGGCACATAAATTCACATTATTACATTTCACAGTTTGGGACTGGCAATTACTAGGATCAGTTCTTGATAGAATAGCTGAGCTCTCTAAACTCATCCATTTTATTTCCTTTTTTCTGTATATACCTTGCCTGAGCCTAAGATGTAAATAGTAATGAAATGCAACACTTTCCCTGCAGAGCCCAGAGTATATTAATAAATATGAAGTGATTTGCTTGAATGCCTACCATGCAAACAAGAATTTATGGGGGTTCACGTTTCTCTAATGTATGTGTTTGTGGAGCCATATTTATAATTATAAATACTATTAATCTTCCAGACACACATGGAAAGAACCCAACCATACACCATTGATTTCAAGAAGAGATGCTGACAAACCAAGGAAAAAGCTGTCTTTTTCATTTCCAACATGTTTTGTAACAGGCACGAAGATGTTTCCAAACAAAGCTACTATCTTTGTGAAGGTATCTTTCTCTTACAGACTGCAGCTATTGACCCTCTATAAAAAGTATTATTACCCACTTGCGAGTGTTTTAGGTCATTAACTCTATTGATATATTATTGTTGATTTTCTGGAAATCAATTTCCCGAGACTATAAATAAAATATGCTCAAACCAAGTTAGTAGAAGTAAGTTAGCACATACTTGCAGTCTAGTTTGTATGAATGAAACTGTATGCTTGAAATAATAATAGGGATTCTGAGGACAGAATTAGAGTCAGCTGGATGATAGGTTGGAGAGCATGATCTGGTCCATGGTAATAAGAGAACCCAAACCTGTGTAAAGTGAGAAGCTATGATTTTTAACTTATCCAGCTTTTGCTGGGCAGAAATAAAACATATTATTGCCAGAGGTGAACTTTCAGAGAAGACAAAAAATGTCTAAACATTCCTGATATATTCAGCTTGGAATATCTCATATGTGGTTAGCTGGCAAATGCAGAGCTGCTGACACTGGGGTGTGTCTTTTGTACAATTTCAGAGCAGACATGCTGACAAATGGAAGTATTTGATGCTACACCGGTGGTGAGCTAAAAGCCATCCTTTCAGAGCATGCCTCTTTGTGAAGCTAGAAAGTTTACAACTGGCAGAGACATAATTATACACCAGATACCTGTAGCCCTAAATCTTTCTAACTTCATTTATCCTCTAAATAGCATGAGAGAGGAGATGGCAAAGCAGGAGATATGAGAGTGTCCATCCTTCCCTCCTTTAGTGCACATACTGAAAGCAGAAGTATCCAATATCTCCTGTGCTTGATCTGGTGCCTCAAAAGCAGTAATCCCACCTCATGGTCTCAATAGCCACCAGCACATTTCCAGAAGTACAAATCAATGGGAGCAAAATCCCAACCAATTATTTTCAATTTGCTTCTTTTCTATCTGCCGTATCATTTAAAGACCAAAGCAGTCTATCTATGTGACTTGAAGAAGCATACAGAGTTCTTAAGTGAGACTTTGGAACTGAGATGGTAAATCAAGCCCCTTTTCTTTTGAGACGTGGTCTAAATATGTAGCCATATCTGACATGGAACTCTATTTAGACCAGGCTGTCCTCTAATTCAACACAGATATGTCTGTTTCTGCCTTACAAGTGCTGGGATAAAGGTGTGCATAACCTGATCAGCTGTAGATCAATTTCTTAAATAATTTAACTGAATGATACTGAGTTCCTGACTAGAGTTGAATTCTGCATTTAGATTGTCATTGGAATGTTAAGTTAAAATTATTTTGTAGAAAATAATGGTTTTTCTTCTCCTCATTCATTTAATGTTTAATTATGTATTTCTGTATGCTAAGTATTTGGCTAAATGCTAAGTTACAAGGAAAAGTCATTATTTAATACTAGACATTAACCTTCTAAAGAATTACAGATCATTTGCAGAACTAACACTGCTCCATAATCATTGTCTCTGATGCTTACAGTGGTTAAGGAGTGCCAAATATTCACTACATTTCAAGTATGTTACATATATTTAATTCAGTGATTCTGTCCAACAGCTATGTCTATAATTCTGATTTAAAACTACTAACAGTAGAACTGAGACTTATATCCACCCAGCAGTTCACCTTCTGTTGTTTGGCACACTCCTCTGAATTGCAGTATTCCCTCCAAACTGAAATATTACCTGCAATGGGAAAGAGGAAACACATGAACCTCAGGTGGTAAACAAAAGGTCACCAAAATGTCACATGTGCAGGAGAATAAAAATGTGGAAGATTCTGGACAAATTGGTCATTGGTAGTGTCCTTACGTTGGTCTGCCCTAGACTTTCCTTCTGGGTTGAGTAGACCTGTTTGTTATGTCTGCCCTAGAAGAGCCTGTTACACAACCCCTCCAAAGGCTGTAGATCTAACTTCAAGTTAAGAGAAAAGAGCTATTAATGATGACCAACAACAAGCTGAGTTCATTAATGCTGTGCCTATGGAGGTCATAAGAAGGTGAGGAATCCTCTGGATCTGGAGTTGTGAATCATCTGACCTGAGTACTGGGAACTGAACTTTGGCCTTCTGCAAGTGTGCAGATGCTCCTAACTGCTCAACTGTCTTTCCATCTTGAAGTACTATATTTTGACATTATATATATATATATATATATATATATATATATATATATATATATATGTTATTCAGTTACATTATAAATGAAGGACGGTTAGACTTTTTAAAAACACTTTACTATTGCAATTATCAAATAAATAGACTGATTAGTAGACTTACAGATGGATAGAAGTAAGCATTGATTCTGAAATGCCTATTTTTATTCAATGATAATTTTGAAAATCAACTATTCTTAGGGCTTTAAATGTCTGGAACAGTTGAAATTCTAGCCAGTGTGAAAGACTCAGTATTTAACAAAATCAAAAGTTAGGAAATTAATTTTTGATTAGTACCATGGAAATTTCTGCCCAATAAAAGGTAGTTGGTTTTTCTTTTTCTTTTACACTCAGCATAACAATACCCAGACTCATTTTTCATTTTTCTTTATGCTGCTGATGGGCCCCAAGGCCTAAAGCATATACATAACCATTCTACCATTAAGCTACCTCTAGCTCATTAATTTAAAATTTACTTAATTAACTAATTAATTAATCTAATGCTTGTGTGTGAACTATGTCAAAGAAAATGCATGTGGAGATTGGAGGATAATTCTCAGGAGTTGGTTCTCTCCCACCACTTTGTGGAGTCGAATAATTGAACTCAGTCATCAGCTCTCCCACGTATCTCACCTTTAAAAGGTACCCCTTCATTTTCTATCTATCTATCGATCTATCTATCTATCTATCTACCTTCCAAATGTTGCCCCCCTCCCAGTCTACCCTCACCCCCTCCCCTTCACCTCTAAGAGGCAGTTCCCCACACCCTGTTTACTCACATGGTGTATAAGTCTCTGCAGGCTTACGGACATACTCTCCCACTGAGGCCAGAGTTGCAGCCTTCTGCTACATATATGCCAGGGCCTCAGACCAGCCCTTATATGCTCTTTGGTTAGTGGCTCAGTCTCTGGGAGCTCCCAGGGCTCCAGGTTAGTTAACATTGTTGGTCTTCCTGTGGGGTTGTTATCTCCTTGAGGACCTTCAATCCTTTCCCTAACTCTTCCACAGGAATGTCCAATTTCTGACCAATGTTTGTCTGTCGTACCTGCATCTGTCTCAGTCAGCTACTGGATGGAGGCTCACAGAGGGCTGCTATGCTAGGCTCCTGTCTAGAAGCACAACATTAATAGTGTGAGGGATTGGTGTCTACCTATGGAATGGGTCTCATAAAAGGGCTTATGGTGTGGCCATTTCTTCAGTCTCTGCTCCATCTTTGTCTCTGTATTTCTTTTAGACAGGACCAAACTTGGGTCAAGAGTGTTGTAGGGGGATTGGTGTCTTCATTCCTACACTGGAAGTAATGTTCTGACTACTGAATGTTGTCTCCTCAGGTTCCATATCCCAACTGTTGGGCATTGTTGTTAAGGTCAACTGTCTTGACTCCTGGGAGCCTCTCTCATCCTGGGTTTCCAAGACATCTTAGAGAATCCATCCATCCCTGACCCCTGCCAGTATAGCTCAGTATGTTCTTGAATTACTCACCATCTTGCTTTTTACCACCAAGTCCTGAGGATGCAGGTATTTCTTACACTTTGATTATTGTTTCTTTGTTGATCACAATGGTGGGTATGGTTTTAAATGAACCCTATCTTATTTGAATTCTTCCAATGTAATAATAACAGAAGAAAGCAGCTTCCAGTGAAGGGCTTACAAAGGCTTAAACAGAATGACATAGATCTAGTTTCTCTTCCTAAGCTTGGCCCTCTCTTCCTTGGTAAATATACAACATGGGCTCAAACACAACGTCTCTGAGCTCTTTGCAGTGCATTTACTTGCTATTCACAGAAATACCATGCTGACTTCTGTCTTAGTTAGGGTCTACATTGCTGTGAACAGACACCATGATCAAGTCAACTTTTATAAGGACAGCATTTAATTGGGGCAGGCTAATATGGTAGTATCCAAGCAGGCATGGTACAGGAGTTCTATATCTCCTGCTGAGAGTTCTACATTTTCATGTGAAGGCTGCAAAGAGAAGACTGGTTTCCAGGCAGTTAGGATGAGGTTCTTAAAGCCCATGCCCACAGTGAAGCACCAACTCCAATAGGCCCACACATACCCAATAAGGCCACACCTCCTAACAGTGCCACTCTCTGGAACAAGCATATACAAACAATCAATCATAACTATCCAGACAGAGCAGTAGTCATGCAGTTGGTTTTCTGTAGACAACCTTGTCTGAATGTCCCTCAACATTACTGTGGCTACACTGGTTAACTTACTCTGAATCTGTTGCTATTTTCAAATTTGCAAACCATTTATGAAGAGATAGAGGATAAGACAGGAGGAAGTGGGTGCTAAAATAGCATCCTTTCTTCACTCTCCATAGATTTACATACCAAACAAAATCACAATGCTTGGCATATTATCACACATAAAACCTGACCCCAACCTGGAATCAACTCTTGCAGCTTTGAATATCCAAGTATTAATTGTAAGTTCAATAGAACAAAAATAACAGACTGAACAAAAATCCCAATAATCCTTAGAATCTACCCAAGTTATTCTGCTATAGCAAAGAAGACAGTGCCTTATGATAACTTGAATTATTTATACAAGGCTCAGCAAGATCCCCTTGGCCTCCTCACTAAGTTATCAAACATTTCTAGTAATAGCCCATTAAGACTAGCACTAAAGGGAACTAGAAAGATGGCTGATGGTTAAGAGAGTCCAATGCTCGTCAAGAAGACCCTAGCTTGATTCCAGCATAATCTCTGTCTCCAGTTCCAAGGGATCTGACCCTCTTTTCTTCCCTCTGTGGTGCACATACTCACACTCATGCATAAAAAAATAATAATGAATCTTGTGAAAAGAAAATAACAAAACTTTAATGTTTCGTTATTTGAATTTCATCTATTTTTGAATGATTAACAGTTTGAAAATGTTTGAATTTTCTACTAATTCCAGATAAGTTAAAAATGATACTATTAAAAAGAAAGTTATCTTTAAGAAAGGGAAGAACAGTGGGTTCCAGGATGGGGTTGGCAACTGTCCATTTGACATCTCCTCCCTACTATTAATGTTACATAATATATATTCCTAGTAAAGTGACTTCATTGAAGTAAAAGGAAATTCCTTATGGTTCTATAACAATAGTCCACACATAGTTTTAACTACAGGTATAGAAAAGGATTAAGTACACTCATTACATTTCTTCCTTCTTGATATCTATTTCAATCCTGAAACAGCACTACATTATTCATTGTCAAGCATGTTTTATTTCATCTCTTTAAAGGAAAATATAACTGACTCTTCAAGATATTGATCAATTAAAACATTTTGATAGGTTTCCTTAAACCAACAATTATGTGACTTTCTAAAACATGTTATGTATATTATAAACTACTCATTGCATTTTTCCTCTTAGAACACAGGGACCCAGCCCTGCTTTTTCAAGCATCTTTATGGGCCATCATTGTCCAATCCAGTACTTTTACCTTTTTTCCCCGGCAGTTATTTTATGGAATCTCATGACAGCACAATAGAAACACAAGCAATTGAGTCAAGTTCATTCCTACAGGAATTTCCCAATGGCCGAGTAAACGATTTATTTGTCCCTAATTCCCTTCTGTAGAATTTTGTAGTTGTTCTTGTTCATGCGGAAATACTCTTTTCATAGCATGAAGTCATCTCTTATTAAGCTACAGGAAAATAAAGTCTTAGAGTTACAATGCTGGTGGGAAGGACACATGAGATGCTCTGTAATAGATGACACACCACTAGGCACCTACATTCAGAAAAACCATGTCCTGAAAAGCTGGGCAGCCTGGTCTGCAGCACTGGGATGCTGAAAACTGAAAACTAAAAACTTCATTGTCTCAGAAACTAATTTGCAATTACTGATCTCAGAGGAAGCACGCCTAAAAATTTCATTTGCTATGAAAGATGTAGCTGGGGATTGAAAGAGCACCCTTGAGTCTTTGTAAATGAGAAGTAGAACCCTTACTTCAAATGCTTTTTCTTTGTTCCACTGAAAAGAAGAAAGTGAACAGATAGCAGTGTTTGCTCAAATTCCATGCTAGCAGTTTAAAAGAAAAAAAAAAAAAAAGAACTAAATCGCAATAATCATTACAAAAAGGACAACGAGGACAAATTATGTTAGGCAGGAGACTAGTCACAGGATGAGATACCTGGACCATGGCTCTGAATCTCTATATGTACAGGGTGCTGTTCCCTGTGTGTATTAGAATTCTTCTTTATTTTTATAACCTCCTTCAAATGATAAAATTCACATTAACAATGAAAGGTTTCCATATAGTGGCCTCCTTTCCAGACAACATAACTCAATGGCCATGCCACTTGAATTTAACATCTGTCATTCTTGTCAAAATGGCCCTGTGTGTGCTTTGGTTACCCACTCTTATACTTCTCATGCAACCCAAGAGCAAACTGAGATATCTATGTGAGATTTGGGTGACCAACTTTCTCACTCCCAAACACTACTCTTAGTGTCATAAAGTGTAATAAAAATTGCTCATTTAATGCCAGGTCAGAGATCTCCCATCTTCCTCCCAAAACCATACAAAAATCCCAAGCATGTGGTTGATTCAATTCTCCAGGCATACTGGATATATTATTTTAAACTAGGTTCTGTATGGCATAGTAGAAAAGCCTTGGGGAAATCTTTCTTTTCCTCATTTATTTTCTAATGTATTTTTAAGCCTTCATTGATTGGAAGTGGACACATTTTGTGTGGCTGTACGTCCATATCCTTCTCCAAGTTCATCTCACTATTACAGATCTAGGAGTCCCATGTATTTAAAAATTCCAAATAATTGTCATTGTTGATTTCACTCCTCCAACTCTAGCATCCTTTCTCTGCTAAAGATGGTCAGGAGTCATACACCCCTTTAAGGAATACATATCCACAACTCATTTAGTTTCATTTCATGGTCAGAATTCTCAAGTAGTGATTCTCAAAGGATCATCAGCATTCTCTGGGGACATCTTGGAAAGGGAAACATTTGGTTCTGAATAAGTTTTAGATCCAATGAATCAAACTCAGGAGATGGGCCCCACTTTCTAGATTTTATGAGCCTCCAGATGGCTCTGATGAACAGTGAAGTCTGAGAGTAGCTGGGAAGTAGTTTAGCTATGCCCTCTCTTATTCTGTTCTGAGAACAACAAAAGATTTGGATTTGATTTTCATTCATATTTTCCCCTTTCCAATTTAATCTGTCCAACAATGAAAGGTGTGTGTGTGTGTGTGTGTGTGTGTGTGTGTGTGTGTGTGCACATGCACGTGAACATGGGCATGTGTGAGAAGGCAAAAGAGCACATTCATGCATTGTTCCTTCGGAGATGTCTTCCTTGTTCTTTGAGACAGGGTCTCTCACTAGAACCTGATGTTGACCAATTATGCTAGGCTGTCTGGCCAGTTAGTCCTGGGCATCCTCCTATCTCTACTTTTCTAGCATTGAGATTACAAATGTATGCCTTCCCATCTATTTCTTTTCTTTCCTTTTTTATATTTATTTTTTTATTTTATTATTATTATTTTTTTAATGTGTGTGCTGGGGATTGAACTCCTGACTTCGTGTTTGTGCAGTTAGGACTTAATAGCACTGAGCTATCTTCTCAGCCTTTCAAAGTGATTTTTTAAAACTTTAAAATAAATTTAAAAATTTTTTATTTACTTTCTATGTAGTCACATCTTTACTTAATTTACATTTTAGTGGATTTTAAACTGTCTCAGAAATAAAAGTAAGCATTTTTTCCCATGGTGTACAAGCAACTGCATTATTATAAATGCATGTTAATCCAATACCTTTTATGACCTCTTCTCTCTTACTCTGTAGTGGCCACACTATCTCTGGCTAAGACTTTCAATCTGCCTCCTCACTCCCACTCATATTATCACATTGGTGGATTTCCATCCCTTAGGTCCCTCACTTCCCATTTCCAGCATCTTCTCTCCTACCATCTTTCAGTCACACATTGGAAGTTTTGCATTCATGTTTCTTTGAGTGTGTGTCTTATAGCTATATGCAAGGTGGTCAATTGTGTGAGATGTGGGATTGACTTTGTTTTCTCTCCATTCTGTATCTATCCCCTGACTCTCATAGTTTTTTATCATAGGAAGAATATATGAGGAACAAGAGAATAACAATTTGTTGAATGGTCAGGTGCATACAGTTCCGATGAGGGATCAGGTCAAATAACACAAAATAAGCATGTTTAGAGACTCCCACATCGTTCTCTAGTTGGTGAGGAAAAGATGGTAATTCTTATGTACATGGAAAAGTCACACCTGTTAAAAAGTTAACATTGGTGCTGAAGCATGTATGCTGAGAAATACTAATAAAAATATTTAATCCCCTTTTCTAGATGCGATAATAAATTTCTCCATAGGTCAACATATTACAAGTCTTAATTCTATGTCTTGAATCTTTGATGACTGCATTTGTACCATTGATACCAATGAAAACTAGGCAGGCCATACTGCTTTGATTTTGTTCTTATAATTCATTATTATTATTGCTGTTATAATGGTGATGATTATTATTATCATCAGTATTATTATTATTTATATTTCTGAGACTCTTGTCTTACTATTGTAGCCCAGACCGATCTCAGACTGGCTGCCCACTTGCTTCAATTTCCTAAACTCTAGAATTATAAACTTGATTCTAATGTTCCATCACTAAATCATTGATTTACCTTCTGAGAGTTTCCTTTTCTTTTTATTATTATTTTTCTTTTGAATATAAGTTTAGTGTGTCTTAGATTTGGCATAATTTTAGCTGCCTTTTTGGCTTTTGTCCTTAGTCATGCTTGGCACATGCTAACTGGCTCAATTATTCTTACACATTGAATCATAGCCATTTGGATAGTAGTCCTTAAAGCGGGAAAGCATCCAATATAAAGTAAACTCAACAAAGGTTAATGTGTGAGTCAGATAACCAGCCAGCGGTGCTCTCACCAATTCCTCACTTCACAGCCTTCTTTTTTATTTTTAGAAACTGCTAAATGCTCTCCACAGTTACTTTAATTCATCCCCTATCTTTGACTCTATGAGTTTCCTATACACTTCAGCCTTGACTTTGTATTATAATCACATTTGCGGTACTCATGACCCCAAAAGAGGTCCACCTTGGGTGTGTCATCCTCTATTTCATTCATTCCTGCAGTGCCTCCTTGAGATACAGACTGAGGGAGGGCATGGGCATAGTTTCCCCCTTTTGATGAGATGCAGAAAGGACTGAATGAGACAGTGAGTATGATGATCAGCTTTATGTGTCAACATGACTTGACTACTGGACAACCAGCTGTTCTATGGATACCTGCAAAGCTATTTCTAGATAAATTCAACATCTAAGTCAGACACTGAGTAAAGTAGATGTCCCTGCATGCAGACCAGCCTAACACAAGTTTGCAAGTGTTTCACCCAACTCATTCAAAGACCAAAGTGGACATAACAATGGGGAAAGAGTGAATGCTCTCAGTCTTTAACTGGGACATTGATATGATTCTGTACAAGGAAGTAGATGCTCATTCAATGTCACATTCTATAGAATAGAGAGATCACACAATGTTAGTATAAGGTAATAATTTGTGAAATAGTTTGGCATTGAAATAATTTTTATAAAAAAACCCAACAGCTTACTACTATCAAACGAGAAAGGGAGAGGTAACAGTTCCATTCACAATAAATCTTTAAGGTTGTTATCAGGTAACTCATTAGGAATTAGAATCAGATTAAATGAAGGATTTCACAGAAATACAGACTAAGGTACAAACTCAGTTTCAACCCCTCAAAATAGCTCAGCAGGTAAAGGCATTTGCTGTCACTTTTGAAGACTTGAGTTTGATCTCAGAAACTCACATAGTGCAAAAGGACAGCTGACTCCTGCAAATTGTCCTCTGACCTCTGCATACATGTATCCCCCCAGGTGCATTAATAAATATACATAAAAGGAAGTAAAAACCCAGTGCATACAATTCTGTCATTATTAACATTATTATTATAGTATTATTGGATGGATGGTTATCAGCTCTTCTTGAAGTCTTGGCCAAATTCCATGCTCACTTCTATATGTGCAAAAGCACATTAACAGGAAACACTCATCTAATTGAGCAAATTAATACAGAATGCTTATCACAGCAGGAAAGAAGAGGAGCAATCCGGACTTACATTGAGCTGCAGTTCATCTGTCCACTGCCCAATGAGACGATAACCTGGGTTGGTGGTGTTTGTTGTCTGGTATTGGAAGATGTCATAACGCCCTGGAGCATCCCCATTTTTGTTAAACATCACTGGGGTTCCAGCACTACCTGAAGGAGATAAGAAAATACCAGAATTAAGCAGTAGTAAGATGATCTGTAATGTCCTCTTCAGCTCATGGTAGGTCATCTCTACAGAGTGTGCACCATGATTACAGAATGTAGAATGATGACCTGTCTCTTCCTTTGAATGGTTTTATTCCAGATCTTTCAGAAGCTTTTCATTCTAAGCCATTCTTTTTCTAAGTAACAAAGAATCTATTTATTAATTTTCAGAGACAAACTTTTTTTAATATCACTCTGCTGCTAACTGTGGTTGCAGTACTCATGATGGCAATTGTTATTTTGGTTTCCACTTAAGATTACATTATAGTCAATAAAGAATAACATCAAAAATAGCAATTTTAAAAATGATACATCATAATAACTAAGGAAAATAATTCACTTAATGTGCATTTCTGCACTGAATGAATTTAAATTTTTCTTGTTTTCATTATTTCTAATTTATAGAAAGCTGATATGAAATGAAACAATTTCTCAAGGAAATAAGGATGTAGAAGACACATGATTAGACAAACAATCACAAAATATCAAGGGCAAACCCACAATAAGGATCCAGAGAGACAGAGCAAGTGTTTGGCATCATGCTAAATGATATACCATCATAGCTAGGACAAATGAACCTCTAAAGCACAGACCTTCCTATGGTTACCAACTGCAAGATTTTATGACAGAGCCAGATATCAGAAAAGAGAATCAGAGCTTGTGATGGGAAGAATAATGGTCCTAACTTTTCTATTCTATTGTGATCTTTATTATGTGGCAGAGTTTAAAGTTATACATGGAGAGAAATTTTTGTATAACTTGAATTGGCCTAACGTCCTTTATCAATCTACATGAGAGACAAGGGGAGCCAAAAGCAGTGTGTGTGTGTGTGTGTGTGTGTGTGTGTGTGTGTGTGTGTGTATGTGTGTGTGCGTGCATGTTATGGAAAAAGGAGGAGTGGTTGGAGACATGTATTACACATGACATAAGGTTCGAAATCTAGGAAATTGAAGGGAATGGGTTTTCATTCAGTCTGCAGAAGGACTTGCATTTACTATTACTGATGTCCAGGGAAACCTGTGGTGCTCTTTCATATTGCAGACCTGTAAGGTCTGCTGTAATGGCTAATGTGTTGCTAATGTTGAAACACATGGGAATAGGGATCCTTAGTTGAGAAATGTTTTTTCCATTGGATTGTCCTGTGAGCATATCCTGGGGCATTTTCTTCATGGTTAAATAATGTAGGCAGTACAATCACTAGGCAGGTGTGCCTAGGCTGTATAAGAAAATTAGTTTAATGTGAGCCAGAGAGCAGGCCAGTAAGCCATATTCCTAAATGGTAGCCTGTGCGTTGGTTTCTGCTTCTAGATTCCTGTCTTGATCCCTTGCCCTGGAGTCCTTCAGTGACATTCTGTGACCTATAAGCTGAAATAAACATTTTCTCCCTCCAAGCTGTTTTTGGACATGGTTATCATCACAGCAACAGAAAGCCAAAGTAAGGCATATGTGTGCTGCTTAACATATTAGCTTGTAGTTATATTTTAGTTATATTTGGGGATGGGTGTCAGATAGGAATCAAAAATAGAGCTGGCAGACTTCCTCAATTACCATTAAGATGTTTAAGTTCAGTGAGGAAAAATCACCTGTTGGGTATTTTTTTTTAATTTTTGATGATAGAGTCAAATTATGGGTTGTTCTCTAAGTATCTTTATGAAGTTAGCAAATTATTGCTAACTGTCTGTCTCCAAGGGGTACCTTTCCATAGGGTTACAGTGTGTACTGAAAGCAGTAACATAATAGTATATGCACTTCTGTCTGTGCCATTACATAACAGTCACCCAACAGTAATGCTTTTAAAAATTAGTTTGTGGATGGGTGTGCTTGTGTGATGATATGCTACATTTGTACAGGTGTGTGTGGGAACCAGAAGAGAGAGTTGGATCCCCTGGAGTTATAGGCAGTTGAAAGCCACTCAATGTGGGTGCCGGAAATGAACTTGGCTCCTCTGCAAGAGCAGTAAGAACTCTCTGAGCTATCTCCCCAGAATAATTTTGGATAGTTTTTATTTTGTCAGTGTTTATTTCCCTATATTTCAAGACCAGAAATAACACATAGCTTCCATTAGCCAGACTGAAGCCTTTTCCAATGCACTCCTGTTGCTCTCCTGAGATCCAATTAGAAATTTCCCACTTCTAGGCTCTTTTTCTATTTCCTAAACAATAGTATAGAGCTGACAGTGGGAGTAGGCACTAGAAGCTTGTGAATACTGCTTTGGTCCCACAAATTTGAGTCAATGGCTTGTGGCTAAAGAAACCATTTCATTTCACTGCTTTTATGCATTATTAAGACACAATCGCCAGAGACCATAAGAACACTTCAACACAACTCTTTTTAAAAATATTCCTAGGACTGAAGGAGCTGAAGGGGTTTGCAACTGCATAGGAAGAACACCAATCTCAACCAACCAGACCCCCCAGAGCTCTCGGGACTAATCACCAACCAAGGAGTACACATGGAGGGACCCATGGCTCCAGCAGCATATGTAGCAGAGGATGGCCTTGTCAGGCATCAATGGGAGGAGAGGCCCTTGGTCCTGTGAAGGTTGGATGGATGCCCCAGTGTAGGGGAAATCAAGGGTTGGGGAGGTGAGAGTGGGTGCGTGGGTGGGTGGGTGGGGGAACACCCTCATAGAAGCAGGGGGAGGGAGGATGGGATAGGGGTTTATTTTTTTTGGGGGGGGGAACCAGGAAAGGGGATAACATTTGAAATGTAAATAAAGAAAATATCCTATTAAAAAAACAGAAAAAATATATTCTTTGAGGATGTAATACAACCACAAAATTTCCTCTTCCATTCCCTTCTCTTTCCTTCCCTCTGTTCAGCAACTCCCATGCACCCAAAGTTGCTCTCTCTAAAATTCATAGCCCCTTCCCCCACTTTCATTGCTATCACACAGCTTTACCAAACAGCAGTAACAAATGACAATTGATGCGGCAGAGAATTTTTAACATGGGTGTCCTGCGTTTAGCAAATAATCCAAATATATAAGGACAAGAGATGAAATTTGATGTTGCATGTCATTAGCAAGAAATAAGAACGGTATCACTGTGCAGGAAGACATTGCTATTCAGCTGCTCAGTGTTTTCTCTCACACTGGGTGCTCTGATTCCTATTGTGCGTTACTCTGACTATTGTGTCTTCTATTCTTTATGTGGCTGGAGTCTTTTGCACTTTCAGAGAGGAGAGAGAAAGCACACGGAGGCCTGCAGCTCCAAACAATGTTCATCAGCTCAATCTTCATCAGAACAGGACACATGGCCTTATCTTTCTCTCTTCTCAAAATCATTGTGAGGGAAAATGACTCTTGTCATACCTTTTCTATTCCTATTAAAATCCATGTTAAAATGTATAGCACAGTGCATGGATACTTTATCTAAATGATGATTTCTAATAGTGTATTGTGTAGCTTTCGCCTTCTGAAAGTATTCTTTAATGAAATGGGCTTATTATTTCCAGGATGTTTCTTCTTCCTCCTACACTTCCTTTGACAGTACCTATCCCAGAACTTATTAAAAAGGAAAATAGGACTGCTTAATGGACTCTGAGAACAGAAAACAATAAA
The DNA here is from genome assembly GCA_019843965.1 of Rhynchomys soricoides. Taxonomy (NCBI): domain Eukaryota; kingdom Metazoa; phylum Chordata; class Mammalia; order Rodentia; family Muridae; genus Rhynchomys; species Rhynchomys soricoides. Next base: position 3,111,439 of record JADRCH010000362.1, read on the forward strand.
GCAAAAAATTCTGAGAAGAGGAAAGAAGATGTCAAAGAGGAGGTATTACCTGCAGAGATCCTACAAGGTAACCACCATGCAGGAACACTAAGGTAAATGAAATATGGCTACCAGTCAGGATGGATCAGAAATCACAGAAAGGTGGGTAAATTGCTTTCACAAGAATTTTGAGATTATAAATTTTATTTTATTTTTAAATTGTGTGGGTGTGTAAAAGACAGGGAGAGAAGAAGGGGGTATTTTGTGCATTTGAGTGATAATTCCTTGGAGGCCAGTAGAGAGCTCTGGAGCTGGAGTTACAGGCAATTGTGAGTGACCCAACACTTGTGTTTGGAAATGAACTGGGACTCTCTGAAAGAATAATAAGGACTCTTAACTCCCAAGGCATGTCTCCAGCTCCCACAAGAATTACATTAGAAAAGTTACAGATTTCTAGCCATAAGCAACCATGAGAAAGTCTTCTTAGGACACTAAGAGCACAATGAGAGATCATCCTAGCAGGGAGCATGAGAGAGGTCTTAAAAGGAGAAAGCTATCCATTCCAATAGGACAAAAAGAATTTCTAATTCTTACAGAATTTTCATTGTTGTGAAGCTCTAAACCATGTGATCTAGCATGGCTTACCTTACCTGACAGGAGTTACAAAGCAAAAAGGCAAAGATAAAAGTAATGACTTAAGGTTCTATTGAACTTGCCTTCAGCTACAAGGCACTGGTGTATATGTGGAGTGCTTGAAGGCCAAGGGCACAGCCCAGCACACTTTCTAATAAACTCTGTCTAGAGAAAGAACTGCAGGGGAGGGAGGGAGGGAGAGGGAGGAGAGAGAGAAGAGGGGACAGAACAGATGACAGTTTAGAAGGAAGCCAAGTCTGAAATCTATGCTAGACCTCAATGTGTGACAGAAACCACTTTTCTTCGAGAACAGAGAAGCTTTGAGGATTTCAATGCTCAGATGACAAAACTAATTTTTTCATCAAAGCATCTACCCAAGAGGTTTTCTCTTCTTGGGTTTCTATGTCATGTAGCATAGACATGCTTGCTCACATTCCGTTAATCTTTCTGTTCAATGGGCTACCCTAACCCATACTCCTAAAACCAATAAGAACATGTATTCTACACTTTGGTCAGGCCAGTGTAGATAGCTGTTTCTTGATCCATTGCATCAACAAAGGAAACCTGTGAGTGTAGCATCTTGCTTTGGTTCCAGCATGGCAGGTACTATAAATAACTAAGGTTTGTTGTTTATAGTGCAAATATGTCAAAAAGACTACTCAGTAATCAATTTCATTTTATACATTAGAATTCCATAGCATCCGTTCAAATTAGTTACTGATATATTCAGATAAATTGAACCTGGTTCTCACCTCTCTAGGGAGGAAAGCAAAAATATTTGAGACGTTGTGTTTCACAATATACATCTGACTCTCATTTCTTTTCTAGGAATCATTAAATCTAGATACAGGTGTAGTCTTGATTAGATTAATTAATTATACAGTGATAGTTTTATAGCCCAAACTCTTTAAAGTTACATTAGGAAATATTTCCATTTAGGCCTATCAATCAACATAGAGACAACCAGAATGTGATTGTACTCAGGTCTCTGCTTGTAAGTGTGATGTAGGAAAAGGTGACTAGGAGTGAAAAATCTCTAAATTAGCTCCCATCTGACTCCTATTCACCACAAGAGGTTACCTACTTGGAGAAGTTGTGGAGATACTTTCTGGATACTATTATCTTTAACTGACACAATGCTTCTATGAATGTGAAGGTCAGAATTATGGAGTTGTACTCTACTGGACTACAGAAAAGCTCCTAGGGGTAAATGGAATTTCATACCAAAGCTATGGAGAAGTACAACCATGCTTAATAACAAGAAGAACAGACAAAATCTTTCTAACTATGCAAAAGGAAGGCTGGATTCTTCATAGCAGATTGGAAAGAGAAGTGAGTTATAGAATAGTCTCTGCTATATGGTAGTTTTAAAGTGTGAGCCAGATATTTTCTCATCTTTAGAAAATTATTTCTTTACTTAAAATGGGGAAGATAAATAAAATATATTTATAAACAGGGTTCTGGTTCTTTGGACTGAAAATCATATTTCTAGTAAGACCTTAGTGTTAGGTAATCTTATTTATTTTGAGAAGCCACCAATCACTCTTTGATCTCTAGGTAGGCAGATATAGAGAGCATGAAGCATACATACATATGTTTATCTAATTGTATATCTATTTGATACCTATCTGCATATGTACATGAATTTCTGTTGATTCTGCAATTTTAATCATACACAATTTCTATTAATTTATTTCCCTAACCAACACACTTCTCATTATAAATAATATAGTTAAATTTTCTTGGTTCTATTTTATGCAAAAGCTATCATCAAAATCATGCACTTCCACCAAATGCATATTTATTAGCTGCTCTGGATTACTTTTGTTGTTGTTGTTTGTGTCAACTTGACACAAGCTAGAGTTATCTGGGAAAAGGAGCTTCAGTTGAGAATGTTCCTCTATTTATTACCTGCCACCAATCATATAGGACATTTTCTTGATTAATGATTGATATGGGAAAACTTAGCACACTGAATGTGATGTAACCTCTGGAGGGTGTTCCTGAGTTTTATAAGAAAACAGGATGAGCAAGCATAGAGGAACAAGTCAGTAAGCAGTGCTCCCATAGAGTCTTTGCCTCCAGATTCCTGCCTTGAGTTCCTGCCATCACTTTCTTGGATAGTGGACTGTTCTATAAAATACAATCTAACTAAACTCTTTTCCTCCAAGTTGATTTTGGTTTTGGTGGTGTATCCCAGCAGCAGAAAACCTAACTATGACATTTGATATGTGCAATGCCTGAAAATGGTCATTTTTGTCTCTAATTTTTCACAGACATATTATATTACTTGTATATATTTTTCTTAATAGCTTTTATTGTTGTTATGTTGGTCATTTGTGATATAGGTAGAATTATTTGTTACAAACTCTATTGAATTTTATAGTGTTCACACATTCAGTTTTGATTTAATCCCTTAAAATTTTGTCTGCAAAGCACAAAGACAACAAAAGACTCACACTATAGCAAAAGTATTCTTAGAGACCCCTCTCTATGCTTCCTGCACTATTTACTAGTTTTTATTTTCTCCATTTACATTTACTAGTCTCTTTTAGGTAATTTATCACAACATTTTCTCAATTAGTGATCAATGGGGGAAGGCTTAGCCCACTGTGGGTGGTACCATACTTGTGTTGGTGATCCTGTGTACTATAAGAAAGCAGGCTGAGCAAACCAGGGAAGCAAGCCAGTAAGCAGCACCTCTGCATGGCTTCTGCATCAGCTCCTGCCTCCAGAATTTGAGTTCCTGTCTTGACTTCTTTCAATAATGAAAAAGAATATGGAAGTATAAGACAAATAATCCCTCTTCTCTACAACTTGCTTTTTGGTCATGGTGTTTTGTTGCAGCAAGAGAAAGCCTAACTAAGACAATACCACAGCCCTCTAGTATGTAATCATTCACACTCTTTTCTAAGTTTCATTTTTCCCATTCCTACATTGGTTCAATCACTTGAAAGTATATAATTAACCAGGTTTTTATCTTACTCAAGTCAATAACGAAGCCATCATATAATTTCTGTAACTTATGAAATAAGAGCTATTTGCTTAGCATGGCCAACACTATGGACATTTGAGTCTTACCATTGAAGTTAACATTGCGGATATACTTCAACAACTTCTTGCCCCCTGCTTGCTCCATCTCTGGGCACACTCCTCTGTAGTCAGCACACAGATCCTTATTCATGTGATGAAGGGCATGTGCCATGGCATAGACAGCATCGATCACAAACTGCACTTTACCCTCCTGCTCATAATTGGAGTCTTTTCCAATTCGCTCCTGTCCTGCACATTAAAACAAGAAACACACACAGATTTGTGTTGAGGGGGACTGTACATTTATATTTCCTTTTGATAATGCACAAAGATAATAATCTTCCAGAAGTCAACAATGCAAGCCACCCATGGTCATTATACCCTATTTTTCTAATTTATGGAAATATCCTTTGGAGGTTGTCACACTGTTTTATTAGGTATGTCTCAGATGCAGGAATTCAAAGGAGCTTTTGTTGTGATGGCTTTTGTCATGAGCCAACATGGTATCTAGAGCAGCATGTTCCACAGCACCAAGGGGTTCATGTCTTCTATCTTATTCTGATGAAAGGTGAGAGGTCTATATTAAAATCTTTAATGGTTGCTTGCTGTGTAAGGGACAATGTGGACATGACAGACAGGAACACACAGACTTCCAAGACTGACCTCATTATCCTTCCCAAACTTGCATTCCTGGTGTGTTCCTGCACCCACTATGGTCATTAAGAAAGACTGGGGTAGTCAGAGCAGAAACTCTGGCTCATTATTTTTCTTTCACTCCCCACTGTCACACACAGAGATGGAATGGATAGAAGTCTTACCAATTCTACCTCAGACAATCCACAGTGTTTTGGACACACTGCCAATATTTGGGTTTTATCATCTCTTTGTCATCAGCATGTGAAGCTAGAGGCCTCCATTCCATGATTCATTCTCCATGTTTATCTCTGCAAATGGCAGAGCTGACAACCACATTGAACACTCATTGAGACTTCTCACCAGTCTTCAACTGCCCACAGAATACGAAGTAACCCTCTTTGCTTGACCACCCTCAAAGAGATGGTCATTCTTCAGCTTGCCCCATCTGCCCAATCATGGTGACAGCTGACAAGGATTCAGTTATCATGCACATTGGAAATGCCACTCAGCTTCTCAAAGTTCGATTTTCATTTTGTGAGTTACATATTTATAATCTTGGAGATTATAATATAACTATATCATTTGCCCCTTCTCTTTTCTAAACTCTCTCTGCCAACTTTCGTTCAAATTCATGGCCTCCATTTTCTTGAATTGTTGTTAAATGCATATATGTATGCATATATTCCTAACTACAATCTACTCAATCTGCATAATGTTACTTGTATGTATGTATTTTGGGAGCTGACCATTTGGTATTGGATAGACAATCATTGTGCTTTACCCTGGAGATAACTATTTCTCCTGTTGTCAGTATTCCAGAGTTGCCTGTAGTTCGATGTATAGAACTGAGGTCTCATGGGCTTTCCCCATGCACTTCGGCATGTCTACCAGTATTGCTCTTGTCTAGCTCATGTATATCAAACCATGTTGGTAAGATTTTTATGGGTAGCTTCTGACATCACCAGGAGACAGAGTCACATCACTTTTTTTCCATTTCTTCCATTCATGTGTGAGTCTTGTTAATCTCCCCTGACGTTGTATGCATTCTTTGGCTTCCTTGCCTGGCTTTTGCCCTTTGTGATTGAATTTTCTATTCCAGGTGTAAGCACAAAGTTCCTATATTTTGCCTACCAATCAAATTAAACATTGCAAACATCTATTTTATCCTTAGGGGCAGCATTTATAAGACTCTACCGATAGGTCTCCCTGGCAATTTGTATCCTTTCTATCTCCATGACAAAGCACAGCTTTGAACATTTAGCAGATGCTAAATGATCCTGGATATTATTTATCCAGGTTGGTTGGCAGGTGCCTGTAAACCCAGCACTTGGGAGGTAGAGTTAGGAAGTTTAAGATTTTAAGACCAACCTTGCAGAAATGAGACCAATTCTTAAAAGGGGAATGAATGAATACATCATAAAACAGATGACTTTATTTTTTAATTATATTCATGTGTATATGTGTATATACTTGAATGTCTGTGTGTGTGTGCTCCTATAGGTAGAAATCACTACAACTTGCAAGAGTTGATTCTATCCTTCCATGACAGGATCAAGAGATCAAGTTCATTAGGCTGAGAAGCATGTACCTTCGCTTACTGGGACATTTTACTGTCCCACAGTTATAAATTCTCTAAGTACATGATGTCATGACTCTTGTCCTTCTATGAAAAATAGGTATCCAAAGACTATGTTTTACTTGACATGAACATTTTTTTATTATTTCTTAGGGCACATTTATTCTGTAATGAAGCAGTTTAAATTCCATCACGTCAAATATTCTTTCTGAAAACACACAGAGGACTCATAATACGTGCTGTGTTAAAATAAGTTTTAGGTCTCTTAACTGAGAATTTTTCTTGAATATTTAATTGTTTTCTCCATATGTCAGAGTTTTAAATCTAGATTCTCAATCTGTTGCTCCAGTTATCCTAGAATAATCTATCTGGTATTATGTAGGCCAGAGTAGTTATGCTGACCTTACTATCTTGGCTTCTTAAAATACTGGGATTACAGGGGTGGTCCATTATGCACAGAGAAATTGTTTAATATTATAATGTAAAGTACAATCTTCATAAATTAGCATGTTTATCTAAATTTGTATTTTTCCTTTGAAGAGTACACATTGATATTTCATATGGAAGATAGTTTATTACATCATAAGCCTACATTGACATGTTGATAAAACATGTTTACTGCTTGCCACTGGAGCTGTAAACTATATATAGAATAGAATAGGCATTTTTTCAGTTTAAGATAAAATCATCACAAACTGAGTGCTATTTTCAAGGTAAATTAAAGCGTTTTACCTAATCTTGACTCTTTTCTCTAATTTCCCTTTCAAGTAAATTCTTAATTCTTAATGATAGTGTAATAAATAATTATTAATTTATGTCACTTCATGATAACTAATAATGCTCTCAAGAATGCCCCAAGAAGATATCCAGCAAATGATTTACAACCCACGGTGGAATGAAGAGCCATGTTGTGTGTGTGAGTGTGTGTGTGTGTGTGTGTGTGTGTGTGTGTGTGTGTCTGTGATGTGTGCCTGCACTATTTTTGACCAATTTTTGATTGGAAGACAGATTCTGAAACATGGGACTGCCTTAGCAAGAGTAAATTCATCTCTATTGCTGACTTGTAAACTCCACTATAGAGGAGCTGTACCACTTTGTTACCACAAGACAAGAAATATTTTATTTCCTCCCTTCCACACCAGCAGAAGACACTGCAAAATTTCAATATGCACTGATCAGATATAGAAGGACAACTTCCAACTATCTCATTTATTTATGATTTGTTTCTTTGTGTGTGTTTGTACCATATAAATACATAGCTATACAGCAGAGACCAGAGGAGGGCATCTGATATTTATTATCACATCTTTTGCCTTATTCCTTTGGAAGAAGTTCTATCACTTAACTGGAAGCTATGCTGGAATCCAGCAAGCCCTAGAGAATCTTTAGTCTTTGCTCCACATAGTTTCAGGTTACAGATATACACATGGTCATGCTTAAATTTTTATGTGAGTGCTGAGGATTAGAACTCAGGTCCTTAGGCTTGCACAGTGAACACTTTACCCACAGTCATCTCTGCAGTCCATTACTTGCCTTTTCCTCATATGGAAATTCTAATAACTCTGTATGAAAAGGAATGCCAATTATTTACAATCTAGACAATTGGTACAAAAAAATTAATTCTAATTTCCTCCTGTATTTTTGAAAAGATTCATTAATTATACAGATAAGAAATAAACTGCAAACATTTCCTCTAGTTTGTATTTTTCTTTATGTATCTTTCTCTAAATAAAAAAGTTATTCATTTTTTCATAATAATATTTTCTTTATTAATTCTGAATGCCAAATCATGCTTGAGAAGATATTCTGGGGTGGAAAGTTACCTCATTGGTTAGGAGCACTTGGTCCTATTGCATGGGACTAAGGTTAGTTCACATGGAAGCTTACAAAATCTGTAATTCCCGTTCCAGAGGATCCATCTCATGGGCAGACACCCGTCCCTCACACTATTAATGATGCTCTACTGTGCTTGCAGAAAAGAGCCTAGCATTATAGCCCTCTGAAAGGATCTATGTAGCGCTGAGACAGATGCAAATAAACATAGGCAAGCATTGGACTGAGGTCGGGGACCCCTATGGGATGGTTAGGGGAAGGATGAAAGGAACTGAAAGAGATGGCAATCATAGAGGAAGTCCAACAGTGTCAACTAACCTGGACCCCTGGAAGCTCTCAGAGGGTAAGCCACAACCAAGAAGCATACACAGGCTGGTCCTAGGACCCTGGCACATATGTAGCACAGGGCAGTCTTGTCTGGCCTCAGTGGGAGAGGCTGTGCCTAATCCTTCAGAGACTTGATATGCCAGTGTGGGAAGATACCCTGGAAAGGGCCACCCTCTCAGAGGTGAAGAGGAGAGGAGAGGGGGAAGGACTCTTTCAAGGGGGACCAGGAGGGAAGGCAGCATTTGGGATGTAAATTAATAAAATAATTAATTTTTAAAAAAGAATTTTTCTTTAAATCTTGGACAGAAAACTTACTTAAAGTGAGATATGCAAGGTATCATTTAATTAATTTGAGTTTTGTTTGGGTTGTTCAACTGTATTTACATGTTTATCTCATGAATGTTTTTTTTTTTAAATTATTTTATGTGAGTGCATTTTCCTGCATGTACATCTGTGCACTTTGTGCATGCCTACTGTTTAATGAGGCCAAAAAGAGGTCATCAGAATCCCTGGGACTGAAGTTATTGGCTTTTGTGAGCTTCCACATGGGTACTGGGAATCTAACTTGGATCTTTCAGAAGAGCAGCTGGAGCTTTAAACTACTGAGCTATCTCACTAGCTTCTCTTGAGTAACTGTTAAGTATTTTAGGTTCTGTCTCAGTGAAGCCAGTTAGTTTTGCTGCTTCTTAGACAGTTTTTATTCTCCATTTCTCACTGACTTTTATCTATGCACATGATATAATACTTTACATATTTCACCTTATTCCAACTTTTTATCACAAAATTTTAAAACAGAAAATCAGTGTTAAGAGAACTTTAGAGCAAGTCCACCAATTAGACCTTAGCCTTATGTGGATGCTGTAAGGTCGTGTTTACTGTGCTAACAGGGCCATCTCGCTTCTTTTATAAGCCTATTCGTTCTTTGAGATTAGTTTTCTAACATGATACTTTGCAAATTTTTCCTGTTTTTATAGTACTCACAAAAGGCAATATTGGAGGTATTATGACCACTATAAACTCACACTATGAAATTACTTCAGTCCAATAATACAGAAGAACAGTTTCTAGCATGCTTGAATATGGACATTCATCCCAGAAAGAACACTTTCAAAAATAATAGAATTGTTTGTGGTAATGAAATATTTTATTGTCGCAAAAATACTTCAGGCTTTATGCATTTCTTGGAGAATCACCAGGCACGTTAAGGCTCTGGGAAGACTTCAGGATTAAATTTGTCAAACTAACAGAACCTGAAAACTAAAGCCTTGTTAATAGAGAACCAGAAGAGGGAGTTTATTTACCAACAACCACAGATATCAGTTAAATTGTATTTTCCTACTGTGGCTATTGCTTATGTCACTGTGACAAAACAGCTTGAAAAAGACAGTTTAAGGAAGGAAAGAGGTATGTTGGTAGACAGTTTAGAGGCTTCAGTCTGTATGGCCCTGTGTACTTGAGCAATACATTACAGGCAGAAGATGCCTGTGGCAGAGGACAGTTAGCTCTGAAGATGAAGATAGTGATACTGAATGGCCAAGGATAATACATTCCCAAGAACCTGTACATGGTAACCTATACCCTTTGAGTAGGCCCCTCTTGTACAGTTTTCAGGATATACCAAAATAGCTCCACAAACTGAACACTACAAATCTGAAATGTAAACCTATGGAGAGGATTTCAAATTTAAACCACAGCAGGCAACTACAAATATTTAATCACTTTGAAGTCCTAGTTACTCATGAACTATAACTTTAACTCCTGGCTTTTTGCCTACTAGATGTTTCATACTGTTCCAAAATTGATGGCAACCACTGGGAGTGAGGAGTGCTGAATCCTTTTGAAACATTTAGGGGTGGTCCAAATCTGTCAAAACCTATGACCTTCTTTCTTTCTATCGGGTAGCAATTTGCATCTACCCTCAGAGGAAGGCTCATTAAGACTCGGAAAAGGTACAAAAGTAAACCAAACTAACAAGTTTAGGGATGATAGCAATATGTATAGGAGTCACAAGGTCTATCCCCAAGGTTATAAATGAGGACTCTACTACCAGCTGACCAGCTGAGCAGCCAGAGAATCATACATGGGGTTGCAGGGAACTCCAAGGATAGAGCTTTTGTAAGTGCTCACTCATGCTCAGTCACTAATACACCTGTACATAACCCTTCATCTATACTTAGGTAAGTAATTCTTTGCTCAATCTCCTGTCAATAAGCCATCTAAGCCTGCTTTTGGTGATATCCCTATCTCGATCTCTAAATCAATCAGTCAATCAATCTATCTATCTATATATCTACCTACCTACCTACCTATCTACCTACCTACCTATCTATCATCTATTAATCTATCATCTATCTATTGTTTGTCTAGTCTTTCATAGGTATTATATCAAAAACAAAATAGTATTTTGTTCATATATCTTTCTTCTCTCCCAAGCAAAAGTCACATAACATTTTCATATAGACCAATGTAGAAAGAGACATGGGCTGTAAGTGTAAACAATGAGATGAAAGAGTTTGCTTACAAAATTCTGGAAGCATTAATTTGCTTTGATGAAGAGATTAGTCAGTTCTACCACAGTTGCCCTAACACCCTAACACCCTGGCTATTACTGCAGTCATTTTAGAGTCCTGAGGAAATAATGTATTATAGACGTGGTAACAGAATACAGGGAAAGTATCAGACTGAGAATTAGCCAAGACTACAATTTTTCCATGCAATGTACTAATGGTTAAATCACCTAATAAAGTTTGATATCTAGTATTTCTAGATTTCTTCAACTGCTGCTTTTATTCACACACCAATTTACAACACTCCAAAGGACTAGCACTAAGTACATAAACCTCATGCTTAAAAGCAGTGTTAAATATCTTCAACAGCAGAGCCTGCAGCAGAATAAAAATACTTTCCAATTAATTCTCCCATAACACCTCATCATAAAGGAGATGCTCTATGTCCTATCTTTACTCCACTTTTACCATCATGTTTACCACAGAAGTCTCTGAGATTGAGACAAAGAAAGATTTCATAGGTGTTATGTTCTAGTTGTCTGCTGGGCAAAGAGGCTAACAGTCCTACTTCTCCTGACAGTCTGCTTGCTACTTTTATCCAGAGACAAGTCTTTATCTTTCAAATGTACATTCTCCTTTAAAAAAATAAGATTTGATTAATTCTTTTAGAATTTCATTTAATGAATTTTGATCAAATACATTGTTAACTTCCTGTAAAACAAGACTTAGCTTCCCCACCCAAGAATCATTGACACATGATTTCCACCGTCAAAATGTTGAATGCTTACTCTATTGGGGAGCCCTTTATTTTGAAAGACTTGTTTAGTTTGTCCTCTGGAATCCATTCCTTTTTCAGATGGTAGATTTGGAGAAAATGCGTATTCTGGCTCATTGCTGCAAATGCCAAGATCTCTGGCACAAAGGCTTCCAGGGATTCTCCCAACTCTGCCTGTAGTCTGACCTTAGGAGTGCTGGTATTATAGATGGTATACATCTGTGTACAGTTGGTATTAGAGTTGGTATAAATAGATATATAGGTGTGGTTTTATGTGTGTTCTGAAGATTCAAACCCAGTTTCTCTTGGTTGCATGGCAAGTCCTTTACTCACTATCTCATCTTCCTAATACTGGAAGCACTTTTAAACCTTGTATTATGTAAATTTTGACTATAAAGAGATGTTGAACATAAAGGCCTATATATGTATTGAGATTAAAGTCTCTTACAGTATTGGTAGTTACTTCAAATACTGATTCTTAAATCTATTGAAAACAACAAATACTCTAATTAAGAAAACAATGTTACAGGGCATTTAAAAACATAATTTAGTGTAGATTCTTCTCCTAATAAAAATGCTAGATACTAGCTAAATAGGATGTTCATGCATAACAGAGGAGGGTGTATGCTGGAGAGTTGAGAGGTATTCTATAAAATCCTGTGGTAACACAGCAAGACTCATGAAGAGCCTGCCACATCCTTTCCACAAATTAAAAATAAACAGTAAATAGTAAAATTAAATGAGTAAATAACTACTGACTTGGACTGCTCTCCTCATAAGTTCACAGTTTTCTTTTGAAGAGAAATATTAATGACAGATTCAAATTTACAGACATCCACTTCATTAAAAACTTTTATAATGAGCACACTCACATAACAGTAGCATAAAAATACATGGCCTTCCTTCTGAGTACACATACACAAAATAAGGAATATGATGAGGTCTGTGCTGGACCTAGAAGGTAGATGGCATTGCTATATCCCTATTTGTAGGTGAAGATGAGTGAGAATTGACTAGGATGAGTGAGGTAGGGAAACCCTGATGTGCGCACAGTGGGTTACAGAGCCACAGGCACACTGTTTCTTGCAGACTTTTTATGAGCCAGGCTCTTTAAAGATGACTATTTGATGCCTGACATTTAACCCTTAAAAGACCCTCAAGTAAGAAAGGTCATTTTCTCTGTTTGATGCCACTTTCCTGCTTTACTGTTATTTTATTGGACGTCATAGTGAAAGAATGTCTCATTTACACATAGGAAAGGGAAAACTTGTAGCTTTCCCCCCACATCTTTTCATGGTCTGCTTCAGTTCCAGGTCACAATTCATCTCCAATTTCCCATTAGCCATTATAAATATGTATAAGTATGAGAAATAGTCTCTAACTCAGGAGGATAGCCTTGAAGGGTCTCTGCACCCAAGGATGACCTTGGACTTCTGAACCTTTTGTGTTCTCCTCTTTCATGCTTGGATAACAGGTATGTACCACACCCAGTTTGTGTGATGCTTTGGACCAAACCTAGGGCTTTCTGAATGCTCAAGAAGCATTCTTCTGTTTGAGCTATTATCTCTAGTCCTGAGCCATTACCACTACCACTACCACTACTACACTCTCTGATTCTTTGTGAATAGCTTATTAGAGTTTTCTGTAGGAGGAAATGAATGGCTTTGAAAACTGCCGTTGCTTTTATCCCTGATCTTCTTGTGGGTAGCTTGTTAACATTAAAAACAACTGGCAGGTTCCTTGTAGAAGAGACACATCAGGAAAAGAGTTAAGAGGAAAGAAGTTTTATGAACTTATCATCCAACCAGGTGTGTACAAGATGATGTCAACTGAAGAAGGATGACCACAAAGTTCTAAAGCATTAGCAGTCACCAGGTTATTTCATTGGAGCACAGAATCCGAGCTAGCAGAGCAAACTGTGGAGCCAAACCAACTCATTCTCTGTCCCTTTGAGACCTAGAATGGTTCTGGAAAGACTTTTACTTTCATACGACTGTTTTCATTTGCAATTTCATTTTCAGTTTCCAAGGGTATCCATCTAAAGATCTATACATTGAGTAAGAACAGGGCTAGCAGGGTTGTTGGGCATGGCTTAGGTAGAGTATTCATGGGGAGTGAAATTAAAAGAAGGCTCTTGCTTGAAGACCAATGTTTATTGACACCAACAAGTCAAAGGTCTTATGAAAGAATAAACACCGTATTTTATGACCAAGAGCAATCTCTTGAAGGTAAAGGTAACAGACTTGGGAAAGACAACCTCACTGTTTGTTCCTAAAACCAATAAAAAAATTAAAAAAATAAAAATAAAAAAAAACCACTTATACTTTGTTATTGGACAATTCCAAACTTCCGCAATTGTTTTTATTGTTTTGTTCTATTTTTATTTTTGATTTTGATTTTAACTTGTGATTTATTTAGCTGTAGATTCAGTTTCAAGTCCTCATGGAGATGTCTCTTCTTATTAAGCCCAGTTTTTTTAAAATAATCTTTTGAGGCTTATTTTCACACAAATCTAGAATCACTGGTGAGATACTAAATTCAAAGTAAAGTAAAAACAAACAAACAAACAAACAAACAAAAACATGTTCTGAGGAACATGGTATAGTAGTGCATGCTTATAATCCAACACTGGAAAGGTGAATGCAGGCGTCCTTGAGTTCCAGATCAGCCTGGCATATATGTTAAGACCACATATAGGGAGTATCAGGAAGCATTCTTTTTAATTTAGAAATTAGTATTGTATGTAACACATACTTATTATGTATAACTTACTTCAGCTAATTTTGTTTTTAGAACAGAAAGCAAAACACTACTTTCTTTTCTTTTTTTCTTTTAAAATCTAGAATAATCTTCCTCTGAAATTAAATTACAATTACTCTCTCTTCTGATCTTAACACACAAAATTGAAATTCTGGTTTGTTGGTTTTCTTGTGTGATATAATAGTAAATACAACATACACTCGGGTGAACAATCGAATGAAGAAGGAGAAAGGAAGGAAGAGGAGGGGGGAGGCTGTAGTGGGGAGGGAAGTAGGGAGGGATAGACAAGGCAAATGAAGAGGAAATAGAAAGAGAGGAGTAGATGGGGTGAGAAGGTAGAAAAGGAAGGAATGCAACAAAGGGACGAAAGTGGAGGTTAGGAAATGAGAGAGCCTCTTTGTGGACCATTGTGTGTGGTTACATATATCTGTGGAAGCACCGTTCTATAGACATGTATACAGAGTGTGTTTCTTCCATTACTTTCTCCCAGTTCTGCTAAGGAGGTGAGGCAGTGTTTTTTTCTGAGCTCAGGGCTCATGTCTTGGGCTCAAAGTCTAGAAGCCACAGGTGTCCTCCTGTGTAATATTCCCTTGGAAATGGTGTTACAGGCATTTTCAAGGAAAATGCAATGTTTCCTTGTGTTAGTGACAGGATACAAACTCCAGTCCTTGTGGTTTAGGAGCAAATGTTTTTAGTTGTTGAACTATTTCTCCAGCCATATGCACTGTACGTTTAAAGGGAATATCCCTCTTAAAGACAAACTGCTAAGCATTTAACAGCAAAATTGGGGTAAAAGCTGAGAAAGAGATCAGCTAGAGGGACATGAGCTCCAGTGCTCTACCCTCCTCCTGGAATGTGCCCAGCCCTCCTTCTAGTAATTGTGCCAGACCACAAAGGAGCTGCTAGAACAAGATAACCCTCTCACAGGCCCGAAACAATGAGTTTAAAGGTTAAGAGTGCTATCCAATGAAAATGCGCCGGGTTACTGTGCCTGTACTCTGCCCTCTAAAATGTATAAAAATACTTGTGTAAAAACCCACAGGGTCGCCTCTCCTCAAGGTGCAGGGTGGCCCCAGAGCTCTGGTTTAATAAACCTAAACCTCTTACAAATTGCATCAACCACTGCCTCCATGTCTCTTTGAGACAGGCCCTCCCTGGAAGAGAGGCTGATTGAGGCTTTCATTTGGTGCATTGGCTGGGAAATGAGGCTCCTCCTCTTGGGGACCTGACAGCAGCTTTCAGGTATTGTTTGTCTCCCTCTTCCTCTGTTTGTCCTCTTCCTCTTCTGTGGCGCCTACTCTCGGTTTTGCTTGCAAGTCTCTGGACACTTTGGGCCTCTCTGGGCACTTCTGTGCCGCCTGTCTGGGCACTTTTGTGCTGTCTGTCTAGTGGCATTCGAGGAGAGTAGACATACCTTGGCCCTGGAGGGACCAAGGAATGCCCCAGACCCTCTCAGTTTGCCTGAGTCTCACCTTCTTGAGACACCCTGTCTGTGGTGGCATCTTTGTCTGCTTGCTATCTAGTCTGTTCTAGTCTTGTCTCTGGTATGCGTGGCGGGGACAACTCAGACTTTTTACTTTCCTTGTTTGTGTTTTTGGATTCTTGTTGGACTGACATTTTCAAGGGTGGGACAGACAGTCTCTACTCCGCTGGAACTGTCTATTGCACATTGAATTGACCTTAGGGTCAGAGGATGTGACCTCTCACTCTTAATTAAGAAGGCTAAATGGACCAGGATTTGCTCTTCTGAGTTTTTGACTTTTGAAACAGAATGGCTGCCTGCGGGAACCTTCTCCCCCAACCTGATCCAAGCCATGAAAAACAAAGTAATGGGTGCTCACCGGGACCAAATCCCTTACATCTTGGTCTAGGAAGACCTGGTGGCTAACTCTCTGCCATGGGTCAGATCCTTTCTTCCCCCTTTCTCTTCTCAGATTGTCCCTCTTTAGGACTTGAGCACCCCGATTCAGCTGAAGAAAGTCCTCCAGGATGCCAGAACTTCCGACCTCCTTCTCCTTAATCCTCTTCCTCCCTACCCACCATCTCTCTCTTTCCTCAGCCCTCCACTCCCCCCCTCCCACCCCCCTTGTCAGAGGGAGAGCCTGGACCAGCTATGGGGACCAATAGCCGGTGGGCCACCTTGCCTGATACCAAAAACACCACAGTGGCTCTCCTCCTCAGGGCTATGGGTCCACCTGATGCAAGTGGAAATCAATTTTTCCAATATTGGCCTTTTTCCTCCTCTGACCTATATAACTGGAAATCCCAAAATCCCCCATTCTCTGACAGCCCTAAGAGCCTCTTTAACCTATTAGAGTCTGTTCTTTTCACCCACCAGACCCACTTGGGATGGCTGTCAGCAGTTGTTGCAAGTTCTTTTTACCACTGCAGAGAGAGACTGCATTATCTTGGAGGCCCAGAAGAATGTACCCGAGAATGATGGCCTGCCTTCACCAAATCCAGCGACCATAGACGAGGGGTTCCCCCTTAGTTGCCCGAACTAGGACTACAACTCTCCTGGAGGTAGGAAGCTCCTCAAAATCTACTGCCAGGCTCTGTTGGCAGGCCTCAAGGGGGTGACTTGGTGCCTCACTAATTTGACTAAGGTTCAGAAAGTAATGTAGGAGCCCAATGAGTCCCCAGCAGGTTTTCTAGAAAGGATCATGGAAGTCTTCAGCCAGTATACTCCCTATGACCTGAATAGTGAAGAGCATAAGGCTACAGTGACCATGGCCTTTATAGATCAATCTAACAGAGATATCAAGAGCAAGTTGCAAAAACTAGAGAATTTACAGGACAAGTCTCTAAAAGATTTAGTGCAAATAGCTGAGAAAGTGTACCACAACAGAGAGAAAGAGGAGATTAAAGAGGGAGAAAAGAAAGAACAGGGAAAAAATGAAAGAAAGAGAGAGAGGAGGCAAGAGAAGAATCTACAGAGACAACGGTCTTGACAACAGTGGTCTGAGATTCGAGAGGGCATGAGCCCAAGCTCAAAGAGGAAGGAGCTTCTTGCCAAAGATCAATGTGCCTATTGAAAGGAGAAGGGCCATTGGTTAAAGGAGTGCCCCAACAAAAAGAAACAGGGGAACCACCAGTGGGAGAAGCACCCTAGAAAACCCAAGGTACTGGCAGTCTGAGATGGTAGTAAATAGGAAATATGGGGCTCGGATCCCCTCCTTGAACCTAGGGTAACCCTTACAATGGAGGGGAAGCCTACCCAGTTTCTAGTAGACACAGGGGCTCAACAATCTGTGCTCCTGGAGTCTGAAGGCCCCTTATCCACCAAAGGACTTGGGTCCATGGTACCACTGGGACCAAAGAATACTCATGGACTACTCAAAGATCTGTTGATCTAGGAATGGGCGGGTATCCTACTCATTCTTATTCATGCCAGATTGCCCATACCCCTTGTTGGGAAGGGACTTACTAACAAAGATGGGGGCTCAGATCCATTTTGGTCCAGAAGGAACCTGAGTAAAAGGCCCTGGTGGCCATCCCATCCATGTTCTCACCCTCCAATCCAGCAAGAGAATTTCCATGATAAGGATTGGTGGCTCAAAGAATTTCTTCTTGCTTGGGTTATAACTCCTGGAATGAGAAGAGCTGTCAACCAGCCTCCTGTGCCGATTCAATTAAAAGCACAGTCAGACCCCATAGCAGTTTGTCAATATCCCATGCCACATGAAGCCCATGAGGGCATCAGGCCCCACACTGAGTGCTTCCTCCAACTTGGCATTCTACGAAAGTGCCAGTCTGCCTGGAACACATCATTATTGCCTGTCCGGAAGCCTGGAACAGATGACTGCTGCCCAGTCCAAGATCTCTGAGAATTTTACAAACGGGTGGCCAACTTGCACCCAACAGTTCCAAACCCTTATAATGTGTTGAGTACTTTGCCTCCCTCCAGAATTTGGTACACTGTCCTCAACCTAAAGGATGCATTCTTCTGTCTGCCCCTGGCTGAGAGAAGCCAGGACTACTTTGCTTTTGAATGGAAAGATTTGGAGTCCAGTCAAACAGGACAGCTCACTTGGCAGCCCCCCTGTATCCCCTCACTTAAAGCAGGAGTCCCTTCTTGTGGAGGGCAAAAGAACAATGGTCATTTGACACCATTAAAATAGCCCTCATGTCTGTCCCTGCACTGGGGTTGCCAGACGTGACCAAGCCCTTCTACCTCTACATGGATCAGAATAAGGGCATAGTGAAAGGCGTCCTGATGCAGAAGCTGGGCCCCTAGACAAGGGAAGTAGCATATTTGCAAAAAAAAAAAAAATACTGGACTCAGTGGCAACCGGATGGCTTCATGTTTGCGTATTGTGGCTGCTGTGGCTGTACTGGTGAAAGATGCTGATAAACTGATCATGGGCCAGGATCTAAAAGTGACTCCCCCCCCACCCCCCCATGCCTTGAAGAGCATGGTCCAACACCCTCCTGACTGGTGGTTGACCCATGCCCAGATGACTCACTACCAGACCCTTTTGCTAAATTCAGACCAGATCATCTTTTCGGCAAACTTAAACCCTGCTACCTTGCTCCCAGATCCAGAGCTTGACCCGCCCATTCATGACTGCCAGGCCATCCTGGCTGAAGCACATGGGTGGCAGAAAGACTTGTCTGACATCCTTCTGACGAACGCAGATGCCACATGGTACACAGATGGGAGCAGTTTCGTTTCAGAAGGTAAGTGGAGAGTGGGAGCGGCTATGGTAGATGACCACCAGACAATCTGGGCCCAGGCTCTTCCCAAAGGTACTTCAGCTCAGAAGGCTGAGTTAATAACCCTTACAAAAGCCTTTGAATTGGGGGCTGGCAAAAAGAGAAATATCTACACAGACAGTTGGTGTGCTTTTGCCACAGCTCATATACAAGGGGCAATCTACCAGCAGAGGAAACTCCTTACCAGCCCAAGTGATCATAATCCATTGCCCTAGACACCAAAAAGGAGATTCTCCTGTTGTAAGGGGAAACAATCTGGCAGATTAAGTGGCCAAAGAAATAGCGTTGTCAGGCCATCCCATCCCGCAAGTATTAGTCGGCAAGGTCGACTCCAAAAGATTTTGCTATTCTGAAACCGGTTTAAAGTGGATACAGAAATACCCTACCAACAATTACAATGAGGAAAAAGGAATTTGGTATCATCAATCAGGGAAATGCCTCCTACCTCAAGAACAGGTTAAGGCCATGGTTCAGCAGATGCACCACTGGACTCATGTTGGAGTAGATAGATTCATAAAGACTGTAAAGAAGTCTGGTGTATTCATCCCCAACCTGAAGCCTCTGATAGAGCAGACTGTGTTTCAATGCCAGCCATGCCAGCAGGTGAATGCATGTAGGACTAAAATAGAAAGAGGTGAGAGACCTAGGGGAGATGGCCCAGAGTATATTGGGAGGTCGACTTTACTGAGGCAAAGTGTGGCAAATATGGGTACAGGTACCTACTAGTATTTATAGATACTTTTTCAGGGTGGTTTGAAGCCTTTCCCACCAAGAAGGAGCCAAAAAGATCCTAGAAGAGATTTTTCCGAGATTTGGAGTGCCTAAGGTAATTGGGTCCAATAATGGATCACACTTCATAGCCCAGGTAAGTCAGAAATTAGCCACTGTTTTGGGGACTGAATGGAAACTTTATTGTGCTTACCATCCTCAAAGCTCAGGACAGGTAGAAAGGATGAATAGAACTTTAAAAGAGACCTTGACTAAATTGACCATGGAGACTGGGGTGGTGCTCCTTCTTTTAGCCCGATTTAGAGCCAGGAACACTTCCTCTAGGTTCAGCCTCTCCCCCTTTGAGATACTATTTGGTACCCCTGCTCTCTGACCCAGATTAGTGACACACCAGAGTTGACTTGTTTTAATGACCATGATTTATATGCTAGGTTAAGAGCTCTACAGACTATCCAGAGAGAAGTCTGGGAACCCTTGGCAGAGGCATACACTCCTGGGACCCCCGCCACAGCTCACACCTTCCAAGTGGGAGACTCGGTGTATGTGAGACGACATAAGACACAGTCCCTGGAGTCTCGGTGGAAGGGTTCCTACCTGGTCCTGCTCACCAAGCCTACTGCTGTGAAGGTAGATGGGATAGCTGCCTGGATCCATGAGTCCCTTGTAAAGCCAGCTGCCCCCAGGGAACCCAGACCAGTGGAGAGTGCAGAGGATGGAGAACCCCCCTTAAAGATAAGATCTCCAAAAGAAATCAGAAATGTTGGTGCCTCTCAGGCTACTCCTAATCATGGTAATGAAGCAGACTGAGAGCAGACTTGACAGACCCACCGATAAACACCAGCTCCTGGCTTCGGTATAAGGTAATCCCTGTGACTGTTGAGAGGTAATCGAGCCTCTCCCCCTCACTATTATTAATCCACTGATTGTGGGGACAAGACTGCCTGTTTGGGAGTCTATGACTCCTCTACAGGGGGCCTACATCAAACTTGGGTTTGTGTTTCAAAACCAAAACCTCTGCCTAAACCATTGGACGGTAAATGTCCTGCCAATTGTACCTTTGTAGATCAAATGAATGCCATTTGTTATACATCCTTCACAGAATGTTACAGAGAGGGGGTACCCTACTTTACTGCTATACTTCATACACAATATTTAGGTTCCTTCGGCGGAGATTGGGTCGTCATTCCTCGGGTGCTAGGCAGGAGTTGTAAGTATGCACAGGCCTCTTGCCTATTCTTGCCCCAATAGGCAAACAAGCTTGCTGGCCCCAAACCACCCCAGTACATGTGTAGGATGAGGGCCCGAATGACCAAGTTAGAGATCTGAGAGTGCAGGAATAGATCCAAACACAGATCGATGGCCTCTTGCCCCACCTTCATTATCAAACACTTTTATTGCCTAAAGCAAGAGGTGTGGAGATAGATCCCCAAACCTCTGAGATCTTTTCGGCTATACACGCTTCCCTAAATCTCTCCAATCCCTCCCTGGCCAATGACTGTTGGTTGTGCCTCACATTGGGTGCCTCCTGGTCCTTGGTGGTGCCTCCGTTCAATATCTCTAACACTGTCTTAAAAAAAGAAAACTGTACTCTCTTAAGACCCTTCAAGGTACAACCAACCAGATTTAATGTGACTACCTGTTTCTTCAGTCCTTTTAAAAATAACTCTTTTGATTAGATCTTGGCCTAGTAGTGTTTGCCTCCCGCAGTCATTATATTCACATTTCTGAAGCTGTTTGTCTGGGCAGAGGGAAGGTTTTTGTGTGTGGAGAGCACATGGCCTATCCTTTTCTCCCCTTAAACTGGACTGAATCCTGTGTCCCTGCAATGCTCTTGCCGCACATCAAGATCCTCCCAGGGAACCAATCTGTTCCATTGCCCAGCTTTGATACATTTTTCCCCAGGCATAAGAGGGAAGTGCAGTTCATCTCCCTTCTAATCAGGCTCAGGATATCTGGAGCCCTCACTACTGGCTGGGTTGGTATGGGGGTAGCAATAGACACATATACTAATCTATCCCAGAGGCTGATGGATGATATAGATATGGTGTACCAGTCTGTTAAAGACCTACAGGGTCAGGTAGATTCTCTGGCCGAAGTGGTTGCCCAAAATAGATGTGGTCTCTATCTACTTACTGCAGACAAGGGAGGTATATGTATGGTCTTGCAAGAAAAATGTTGTTTTTATGCGAACAAATCCTGAATTGTGAGCTGGGTTATTGTACCTGTACTTTGCCCCCTAAAATGTGTCAAAATACTTGTGTAAAAGTCCACAGGGTCGCCTCTCCTCAAGGTGCAGGGCAGCCCCAGAGCTCTGGTTTAATAAACCTAAACCTCTTACAAATTGCATCAACTGCTGCCTCCATGTCTCTTTGAGACGTGCCTTCCCTGGAAGAGAGTCCGACTGAATCTTTCAAAGCCTAGTTTCTGTTCACCACAGGTTAATAATTCAAGTATAGTCAATATATCTGAAAATAAATTGGATATAGAAGAATAGCTTTTTGGGATGAGCCAATGGATACGTGCATGGTAATTCCATCCACGAGTCTCTATGTGTTTGTTAGAATGATTTCATGCCGATGAAAATAAAAATGAGTGTGAAGGAAAAAAAAAAACAGCAAGGGAAGGAATAAAATGAGAAGCAGAAAGAAAGAAAAATGAAAACAAAAGGAGCAGGAAGACAAGAGGATGACCAGATAGTCAGGTCAGTGGAGGTAAAGATATAGAAAAGGGACAGAGATGCCAACACACTGTAGTTTCTCATCACCCCTCAGGGCTCTAGCCACATACCTGTAGAAACACATGTTTTCTAGTTCTGCAATCAGACTTTATAAACATTAATAAATCATTGTGTTTTCCAGGTCTTTTATGGAGGACACACATGCAGCAGATGCTGTGTACTTGGGCAGGGTTGTCATGCGACAAGTGTCTATACTCACTTCTTAGAAGTGAAGTAAATGACTTATGGAATGCTTTTGTGTCACAGGCATGTTTTCCCTCCAGATACACAAAGAAAACATAGGCAGACTCCAAGTTAGAAAGGACTTATTTACTGTCTGTTTGATGAGCACTTACTTTAAAATCAAAGAGAATCAAAACCATGATTCAGTTCCACTTTAGATCAATGAACAATTCTAGTGAATGTCATCATTAATAGAAAGGAAAAGTATACACACATCCAACTGAAGCCCCTTAAGACAACACTGGGTCTTGAGTCCCATCACAGGGACAGACCCATGGCAGGGCTTGTGATCTAGCAGATAAACAGTCCATGTGTGCTCAATGAAGTATGAGAGGATGACTGATGTTTTGAGGAATGGTGGAAGGAATGAACACACACAGCATGCAGGATAATAGAAAGGAAGGCTTATAGTTCTTCTCTCTGGACCATAGGTGGTGGAGAAGGAGAGTTCCATTTAGGTAACTAGATGATTTAATTTCTCTCTCTCTCTCTCTCTCTCTCTCTCTCTCTCTCTCTCTCTCTCTGTATGTATGTGTGTGTGTCCAAATATATGTATGTATCTGTGTGTCTGTGTGTCTGTGTATGTCCCTAGCCTGACATGTACAATCTTGTCATAAACTTCCATGGGCCATGTTCAAATCCAGAAGTTCTATTTATCTCTACTTTGACTGTTTTTCAAATACAAATGATAATTTATTTACTTAGATCCTTTTGAAGTCAAGAATGTGTAACACACACACACACACACTTGCACATATATAGACACATACCATGAGACTTCTGACAACTTAGAAACTTAGGTATGCCATCAATAAGCAAGACATAAATTTCTTCCCACTTAGCCCTTGCATATGTATAAATGAGTCTGCTTTAATTCAGGGGTTCTAAAGCCTCTGACCCTTTTTTCTATTGTTCTGCTGAAGGAATGTCCCAATAAAATGTGTGTGTGTGTGTGTGTGTGTGTGTGTTTGTGAGTGTGTGTGTGTGTATGTGTAAATTTAGTCACTGGTACATTCTCTACTTTCACAACTGTCTTTACAAATATATGTAATGTCTTTGCTTGTAGGACAAAAAGAATCAGGAAGGTCCATGTTTTAGACTGTGGTGGTCTTCTTGATAAAAAAAAAATACAATTGGATATCTCCTTTCTGAAATGATCCACAGGATGTTCTCCATCATGGACAAAGCCTATGGCCTAAGGCTTTCATCTCTACCTGAGGGATGCTCAGGAACAGAGCCATTCACAGATTCAACCATTCAAACTCCTTTATTTTTTCCATTCTAATACCCATGTACAGGAGTGCTGGCTTCATCTGTCTTCTCCAGCATTTGATATTATTGATCCTTTTCATTTTACCTATATGTAGTAAAATTTCACCCATTTTATTTTGTACTTTTGATGAATGATGATATTGGACTTTACTCTTCCCCTGCCCTCAGGTTTCCATGAGCCAACTACATTGGATAGAATAGTTTTTATCTTTGACACATCTCCCAGGTAAAACTTGTCAGCCTCTCTTCTGCCAGATGGAGTACTATTGTCTGAAATGCGACAGGTTACTGCCTTAATGATGTTCTGACATTACATTGCTTATTTATAATTATACTTCCCACGATCATCAAATAATATTTACAACACCCAAGCTACCTTAAAGTCTGTCTAATATTTATCACTTAATAAATCCTTTAAAGAGATAGTTAAACTATATAGCTTACTTTGTGGGTTTGAAATGAGTGAAAGGAAGCAACTTCAAGATATTTGAATTATATACTCCCAAAGGCTTAATTTACTAGAGACAAAAGTGGTAGGCACTGTTTATGTCTTGATTTTGACAGTATGACATGTATCCTTTCTAGTCAGGGAGATGATACTTGAATTGCTCTTTACAAGAGGAAAGCAAAATGTTTTGGTTCAAGTCCCAGCTATGCCAGGTGCCTACCACTTTGGGGGGAACCACTTAAAGCAACTGTAAGAACTTTCCTTTTATCTCCCTTTAGTAGACTGTAAATATTGCCAGTCCTGCTAACTCTGCTGAGTTGTAGGGATGATCAAGTGACACAAGGGATATTAAAACAATTTACAGACTCTAAAGTGAATCTCATAAAAGATAAATCAGTACCCAAACATAAGGCAAAATAAAAAAAATTCAATCTTGCAAGTTTTCCAAGAAACACAAATCAAAACAGAGGTAACATTTCAGTTGCTTTGCCAGTGGCAAAATAGATTAGTATTTGCTTCTGAAAGCAAGCATAGTGATATATTTCAATTGTCCAAAACCTGTTTATCCTCCTTGAATTGGTAATGATGCAAATTCATACTGCACATTTTGCTAGCACTTAAAGCTTCCTGAGCCTCTGACATTGCACGAAGCTCCTTACACAATCTTACTGTCTCAGAGTTTCTCCTCATAGTACAAATCAAATTAAAACCCTGTCAGACAATTAGTATTATAAGAGCAGTCTACGAAGGAGCAGACAGTAAGGGAGATGCAAAGCCACTTGATTCAGGCTTCATGGCTAGTATGAGGCAGGAACCAAACATGATCTGAACTGAATGGGCATCAAAGTTCTCATTCTTTACTTTATCTCAGAGCTTCTAAAACTGTGTACAAGGGAACACTCCCATGGAAAGAAGAGTAATGAGATCTTAAATTCCCCTTGCATTTTATATAAACTCACCAACTAGTAGCAAAGTCGAGAGCCAGCAAATTGTGAGAAATCCATACACAGGTCTTTATGCCACACCCAAGAAAACTAACAATGGGCAGAGTGTTTATAATATGCATGCTACGTGAGAAACTATTAAAAGGTATGCAGGACCAGATGGGTGAGTCATGCCTGTAATGGTGTGGCAATGTCATACAATGGCAATTCTTGAGAGGGAAGATAAATGCAAGTCTGAGGTTGGCCTGGGCAACTTAGAAAACTCAAAGCTCACTGGGAGTATTTAGGCCATCTTTTTAAAAAGTTTTTTAAAAGTTTTTAAAAAAAACTTTTTATTTTAGAAAGTATAAATTTTCATTATGACTACATTAGGCTACTGTTGGATTCCATGAACATTGGTGTGTGCCAGTGCCAACACTGTAACCTTTCCATAGGCTTATGTTCATGAATCTACCTAGGAATGACAAGCCAGAATCAAAAGCAACAGTGACACCATGAAAAAGCTATGTTCAGCTCAGTGTCTAAATAGAAGAGCACACACTCTGAAATTAAAATCAGAAGTTAAAGAGGCAAACAGGTGCCCCATGTCTGCTTCTCCCCATGGAGATAGCCAGGGCTCTTGTATACTGGTCTGGACTAGAAGGAGAGAAGCTTAGCTGAGTGGGTGGTGCAAGCAGGATCTTGATCAGCAGTGAGGGTTTGGACAAATGATACACACCCAGGAACAGCTTCAGAGAACTAAATCAATATAACGGAGGAAAGGGGGCATTTATGCCCTTGGGAAGGTGGCCAGGGTCTCTGGGGCAAGGTTTGTGAGACAGTGTACATTTGGCCAGGATAAAGGTGTAGGGATATGCTTCATTTGCATACTTGGGCTGTAGGTTGTTGATAGAGGAGATTGTAGAGAGGGTGTAGGTTGTGTGTGTGGGGAGGGGGTTAGTTATAAGGTCAAGCAAGGAGTGAAGCCTGATAACTGTCAGAGTAACAAATTCTTACCAGGACTGATGGTGGGACAGTAGACTTTATGGGTCCAGGTTGGGAGGGGGAGGGAGCCAACTCCTGCTGACCTCATTTGAGGTATCCAGGCATGGTTAAAGCTCTCTTCAACCCTTCCTTCATTATCCTGGGCCATGAAGGTCCCACAGCAAACTGCCCTGTGGCCTGTGCCAAGAAGAGGGCAGTTGTTCAGCATACTGCTGGGACTGATGACACTTGTAATCTATCTCCCTCACTCATATAACAGATCTGTTTCAAAGACAGCCATTGCCCCCACATTTGGTCACATTTTCTCCTTTTCCAGTCACTGAGTGACAGACAGACTCTGTGAGTATGTCTTTAGCACTGGACTCTTCTCAGGAGCTGGAGTTAAATGAAGATGTGCAAGGTAACAGTACCACTCCATCTCTTTCTGTTTTCCTCTTCCCATCTGATCTGATTATGCATTGATATAATTCATTCCAGACAGACTGACTTATGGGAAACCAGATCCTTTATAATAATTTACTAATTGCCACAATAATCCATATAACAACCTAGGATTGATGATATGAATGAAACTGGGGTCAATCAAGAAATATAAGTGCCCGATTTCATGATGCTTGGAGCTTAGGTTACTTATCAGTTTCTTCTGAATTGAAATCTCGCATCTAAGGAGGAAAAAGTTCTGACATGGCATTTCTTAGGACTTAAGCCATAAATAACACAACTCTCAGGAAGTCTCTAAAGTTGATCAGGTTCATAAAGTTCATTCCTACCTAAGGTTAGATAAGCAATAAGGAGAAACTTTGCAACCTTTTGTCCTATGTTCCAGTTTTCACGATTCCTAGCCCATGCTAAGGGAGGCTTTCAAGAATGCAGTTACATTTGAGTTGTCCATGCTCTTGCATGCAACACCCCACCAATACTCCTATAAGTAACACTGAAAATCATGGGCATACCAAGTTGGAATTTGCTGCTATTATTACATTGGTCTGTCATTGATTACAAATTTTGATTGATTGCATGGTCATTCACATCTTCCCAGGAGTGTTGACACATAACATTTACTCCCAGGAAGGAGATGATAATTATCACATATTACAGTAATGACTATGTATCACCAAGAGCCAAGACAAGAGCCTTTCAAAAAAGTAGAACATAGGCAAGAAGACAGAAAGCCCTTTATCTCTCCTCTTTCTGTCTCTCTTTCTCTCTCTCTCTCCCTCTCTCTCTCTCTTTCTGTGTGTGTGTGTGTGTGTGTGTGTGTGTGTGTGTGTGTATGTGTGTGTGTACTTTACTATAGGTAACAATGTAAAACATGAAGGGCTTATTTTTGTGAATTTCTATCTATAGAAGAGGAACTGTTTTTGCTTGCCTAGTGATATCATATTCTTTTCTTTTTTGCTTTAAAATTTAAAAAATCAATATGCAATCTTTGTTACAAATTTCTCTTGAGATTTATACATGACTGCTTGTTTTTCCTCAAAGGAAAAGTGATTATATCTCAATCTTCAACATTTTCCTTTCATAGTAAATTATCCAACTCTGCTGGAAACTCAGACTGTGTTTGAAGGTCATAGCTCCTTTAAAATTAATATGAGGTTTTTCAGGTGTGTTATTATGGACTGCCTTGATCTCTGAGAAAAGGACCCAAGAAAAGGAGGATGCCTCTGAAAGTATTCTACTTATGTCTGTAATTCCCTGTGGTGTAATCATGACTCTTATTTTCTCTTTGGAAAATAGATAATTTTTAGCTTTTCATCAATGTAAAAACATCTGACTATAAACTGAAAATACAGCCCTAGTTTAAGTTCATGGAAGAAGAAATGAAGTCAGCTTATACCTGCAATAAGCTGTTTGGTAATGAGGATAGAAAGGGGTCATTTGAGGCCCATTATCAAAGATGGCCTCTTAAGAACACTTGAAGGCCACAATATAAAATAGGTGCTAAGAAAACAAACTCATCCACTTCCCCTAGTGACTCGGAAGGCAACAAGATAGCAGAAGGGAAAAGGCTTTGCAAGAAATAAGATTTATTTTCCAGGCTGGGCAGTGGTGGCACACACCTTTAATCCCAGCACTTGGGAGGCAGAGGCAGGTGGATTTCTGAGTTCGAGGCCAGCCTGGTCTACAGAGTGAGTTCCAGGACGGCCATGGCTATACAGCTATACAGAGAAACCCTGTCTCGAAAAACAAAAAACAAACAAACAAACAAACAAAAGATTTATTTTCTACTTGGATGATGCATTAGAGTGTGAGAGTATTTAAGAATCTGTGCAGTGGGAACCACCTCACATCAGTACACATGGACAGGCTGTGATGATGGTATCTATGGAGTTCAAGTACCTGGGACAACTGTTTACACCTAAGACCTCCTCTCGTTCTCTCAATACATTAAATACAATTTATAGTACTTTAACAGATCTATTTATATTTTTCTTTCTGTCTCCACTATGGAAAAATACCTCCATAATACCAAAGATCCCACCTATAACCACAGGTCCAGCATAGCACTTGTACAACAATGCCAAGATCAATACTTATGGGCTAGGCAAATGAATGAGAACTGAATGTAGAAGAAGGCCACTATGCACATATTTTTTCTTTATTTTTTTCCTACTAGTGGTAATGTTCTCAGGCAAGTCATGAAACTGGGTTGAGTTTTGGCCTGCTTTCATCTGTAAAAAGCAGATAGTCTCTTCCCTATGTAGTTTACTGAATTGATTGGGACTCAATGAGAATGCTTTAAATGTATATAGATGGCCATTGCCATGTTCATAGCATGACATAGGAAATAAAAGGTATCCATGGAAAAATAAGAATAGGACTGATCATAAAGAAAGAACAGGCATTGAGTCATTTTTCCCACAAAGCCAAAATTTACTTCAGTCACCACCATCAAACAAGATGGCACCTAAAGTCGCTGAGGATCTCTCTACATACCTGCTGTCTATTTTGTGAATGATCTCAGGTAGTGAGAACTATTGCTCTCCTGACCCTACAGATGAGAGGGCAGAGAAAGCTTTTCACAGACATAGAATGAGCTGGCACTAAGTCCCACCCTATTGTCATGTGTATCATGAAAAAGTTAGTGAGACCCCATCCTCTGGAGCTTAGAGTCTATATTGCTACTTGGTTGAGACTATGCAAAGTCAGATCACAGCAACTGTGCTCAGGAGGGGGAGCTTCTGAGGACTAGAAGATCCAAAGCCCTCCAAGCACCTGCCTACCTCTGTGGACCTCCTGTTCCTTGCTTCAAAGATGTTGGTGATATTAAAGTAACTCTAGAAAGTTTGTATCTGGGTTTTTATATGCACTTGATATTTATCTTGTGAGCACTGCTTTATTCTCTATGAAATGAATATGATGCTGTATACACTATAAAAAACAAGAATGATTTTAGAGTCCATATTTCTCCCCAGGGACAGAAAGGAGGTAGATGACAACCTCTATTACCAGAAGCTCTTCCTAAGGAAAGTTATATTCCATTCCAACTCGCTTAATGACACTTGGTAAGTCATTCGAAAGCCCTTTCTTATGCCTACAAAAATTGCCTGAAGTATCCAATTTATAACACTTATGTTGCCCATAAGAAGCACTTTGTTTACAGACTGTTGTTAGGAGAATCATGGGCAATGATTCCCCGAGATAAAACATTTCTTTTCATTAACACCCTGGGCCTGACAGAATTTCTAAATATGGAAGAGCCATAATTCCCACAGTAAAAGCCATTGAATGCTAGAGTTCATGAGTAAACATGACACACCTCACTTAGGTATGGTTCTTAGCATCAGTAGAAGTAGTTTTGCTTAGATCCTTAGATGCTTCTACAGTTTAAATGCTGCCTGGATTCTAAACAGCATTAAATACAGTACCTCTGGATACTCTGCGTAACAGGAAATGAAATGGCATATAAAAATGACCCGTTTTGGGGTTGTATGGAGCTGGTTGATGAAGGCAGAGTTTATTTACTCTGTAAGAATACATTCATCATCTTCTACTACATAAGGCTAGAGACAGCTTGCCCCACCTTCACCATCTGGGAAAATTATCTTTTAAGTTTTGCGCAGTGATGACATTGTTTAGTGAAACTAATGTCTTGCTTTGTGTTATATTAGTGCATGAGCATGTTATTCTTCTTTCCAAAGTTTTAAATTTATCTTTTCTATGCTAGAGTCTCAAAGAAACTCTTTTAGGAAGGGTAATTATAACAGAACACAAGAGAAGAGAAAAAAAATAAGTAAACAAATAAGTAAACAATTTTTTTAGCATTTTAAAACCCAATATGATACAGTTTAGGCTCTGATCTTCAAAGTTGAATCTTTTAAGGTTTAAGGAAGTAAATTATATACCAAAGATTTTTGCATACCTAACTACTATCTGGCTTGTCTCCTTTCCCAGCCTCTACCAAGCCATTTATTAATAGACAGTGAGAGATGAATGGCTGACCAGATGCATGAACATAACATTTGGCATATTCAGCTAAACTTTCTAAGCTATTCAATTTCCCCTGAACCTATAGTTCTCAACCTTCCTAATGCTGAAACCCTTTAATGCAGTTTCCCATATTGTGGTGACCCCCCAAAATAAAATATTCATGTTGTTACTTCATAACTTTAATTTGCTGCTGTTGTGAATAATGATGCAAATATTTTTGGAGATAGAGGTTTGACAAAGTAGTAGAGACCACCATGTTGAGAAATTCTTCCTTAAATAGTCATGTGACAGTTATTAAAGTGTTCAAACCTAGAGTGAGACCATATAAAACACAGGAACCATTAGTTATTGAGCTGTCATGGCTCCATTACCAAGGTTGGAAATAGATAAGACAGGACTAGAGACTGCTTTGTGGATAGAGAGAAGTCATGGGTAGATTTCAATCATCAGAGGAAAGATAAAATATACAGAAAGGCTCATTTTTTCCCCTGTGGAGCACTGAGATTAAGATGTAAGAAACAAAGCAAGGTATGGAAAGGAATCTAAATTTGTGTTTCTTGAATGATTTTATTTATATATTCATCAGTGTTGGTTGGTCATGATAAGAAAAAAATTGTGAATGCCTCTTACACGTCAGCTACGATTCTCTCAGATCAATTCAAGAATAGTTGACAATGAGCACAGCTGGCAATATGAGACCAATGGAAGAACTTAATTGACTTTTTATGCTTAAACTTTTAAAATCAATGTTATTGTCACTAAAATAATACAAGGGGATATACCTTCCTATATATATGAATGAAAACAAAAGCTGTGGAGTTAGCATGGTGGAGGCTGGGGAGAAAGCTCAGTATGTAATTGGCATGATGCAATCATAAAGACCTGAGTTCAGATGCTCAATATTTAGGTGAAAAAAATTCATAGCTCGGTATAGTCACACAGAAGCCTGTCACACAAACATTTGGGTGGTAGAGACATGCAAATCTTCACAGCTGACAGCAATCACTGAAGCCAATCAGAGAGGACTAGGTTAACTGAGTAACCCTGTCTCAAAAGATCAGGAAGAGAGTGATGGCAGAAGATACATGGCATTTACCTCTGGATTCTATGAGCATGCAACACATGAGCATGTACACACCTAACACAAAGAATTGGCATAGCAGGTAATATGACTCAATGCCAAACTGAATTCTGATTCTGAGTATTTATTGCACATGGGAACCCAAAGTCTAGAAACATACTCATCCCTTATGGACACATAACTTATATCCCCACATTTTCAAAAGGATTTAGAAGTTTTCTGAGATCTGTGAGGATTTCCCATGTGATATTCATCCCATTTCAATTTAGAGAGTAGTTGAATCCTAAGATACCTGCTACCTCATTTGTCAAAACCACATAGGCAAAGTCTATACACGCAATTGCTGTAAAATGATACACCAAGTTAAAAGTTATATGCCTTAATATTTATGTGATGGTCCAAATATATTAACTTCTTAATATTTGCCATTAAATAAACAAATGAAAAATTCAAAGCAATCTGACATGTCTCCTGTTTTCACAGTAGGAAGTAGGTAGGTAGATGATTCAAAGGACAACAACATAGAGACTCTTAACAAAACTGTTAGAGATTAGGAGATTAGCCATGTGATTACAATATCAAAAAGCTGCATTTACACACAATTCTAGAATATTTGATCATAAAGACCATCTCATAGGTCATTAAGTCTCTATTGAAGATAAAAGGAAGGAGTAAAACTGTGTTGCCATTGCTTCTCATCGAAACAGCTCCAAAAAGTCTTCTTGAAACATTAAAGAGTTGTGTGCTATTCACCTACGTACATTGAGGTGTGGACTTTTAAAATCATGTTATATAAATTAAGTGCCACCATGCAACATCTATATAACAAGATCAACTCAGAAAAGAAGCAGAAAATGAGAGAGAAAAATGTTATTTCAGTCACAAATCCTCTCTGCATGTATGTCCTCAGAGCACTTCGATTTCTTAAATCTAATTCCTTTATCTTCATAGACTTGTAAACAAAGTCTGCAGGTAGTGTTTGGGTTACAACATGAATGAGGTCTTACGGATGATATAATTTACATCTTTTTTTTTTAATTAATATTTTGTTAAAACCACCAATCAGAGAGCATACATAGGACTGATCTAGGCTTCTGCACATACATAACTGTTTGTGCAGTTCATGTGGGACTCTTAAGAGCAGGAGCAGGTGCTATATCTGACTATGTTGGCTGCCTTTGGATCCCTTTTTCTCTAACCAGGTTGCCTTGCCTAACCATATAGAAGATGAAACAGTCTCATAGCAACTTGATATGCCAAAGCAGGTTGATATCAATGGGAGCTTCCCTTTCTCCTCAGAATAAGGGAGAATAGAAGGTTGGTAGGGAGAGGAGGTGAAAGGGAGGAACTGGGAGGAGAGAGGGGAAGCCTTGATTGTGATATAAAGTAAATACATTAATTAATAATTTTTAAAAATCTTTTAAAAGAAAGAGACTTAAACCATTAGTTTTGAGATGGAAAAAACTTAAAAATTCTGACTATACACTAAGGACATTACTTAATAATTAAGAAAAAAAAACATTTAAAAGAAAGAGACTTAAACCCTTAGTTTTGAGATGGAAAATCTTAAGAATTCTGACTATACACTAAGGACATTAAAGTCCACATGGAATGGCTCCCATCTATGATCCGAGAATTTGGGAGGCTGAAGCAGACTTCCTACATCCTGCACTACAAGGAAAATAACAAGCCAAGCAGACTCACACAGTTACATGTTTTTAAATAAGCAAAAGTAGGAGTTTGAGACACAAGTCAAACTGAAATTTTTATTGTGTGGCTAGTCTTATTATAACTTGTTATACCATGTTAA
The DNA here is from genome assembly GCA_019843965.1 of Rhynchomys soricoides. Taxonomy (NCBI): domain Eukaryota; kingdom Metazoa; phylum Chordata; class Mammalia; order Rodentia; family Muridae; genus Rhynchomys; species Rhynchomys soricoides. The sequence goes on from JADRCH010000362.1 coordinate 3,144,872, forward strand.
TTTAATATATCTGGGAAGCCTATAGTTTTCTGAAAGGAAACAGAGAAGTAGATCTCGGGGAGAAGTGCAGTTGGGTGGAGAGACTAGGAGGAGTGGGGAAGGGAAAAGTCAGTCAGGATGTAATGTAAGAGAGAATAATACAAGAAAGAAAACACAGCAACAAAGACAATGAGTTGCTATGGGAAAAATGGCTCTATTCACTTATTTATCCTTTGTCATATCCAAAGGAAAACAAATCTCTAACAGCCAAATTGTCCCTTCACAAGATGATGGATTTCTAAAAGCTGAGTTCCTTCCTTTCTGTGAAGAGGTAACTGTGATGAATCAGTGTCCACAAAGTGGTACCTGGCAGAGCAGTAATGTTAGTTAGACAAATGTTCTGCGTGAGCTGCAAGACACAAGAGACAGATATTTCTTTATGGCTGGCATAAGCAAACACATTCAGATTCCTTGAAACTTGTACTAAACGGAAAGGAAACATGTGAGAGGAGACCCATATACTATTTCTCTTGGAAAATTGGGGAAAATATGGGGAATGAGGGGTCAGGCTAGTTCAGTTCCAGACAATGCCTGGATGCGAACTCTGTCACAGTGCTTTACTTTCTTTGACAATGAGTTTTCCACTCAGAGTTTAGCATTGTCTCATGCCTATCTGCGAATTTTTTTAGCACCTCAGTATAGCATCATTGAATTTGTACCCCTGAAATGCTCCCATCTCCACCTTTGGATTTAGTTACATTTCTGGTTTTATTTTCCTGTTGAGCTTTTATATACGACCTTCTCTTCCTCAGAACTTACATAAACAATAGGATAATCATGCATTCCTCACAGGCAATTGCATTCAGCCAGCTTGGTGAGTAAGTGTTAGCAATGCTGAATTGGGACCATGTGCTAATGTCACTTCAGATTTTACACTTGAATTGTGTAATTTAATCCCCACAGCAGCTTCAGAACTTTTTCCCTTTTCTCCATTTGAAGCATAAAGAATGGCTTTGAAAAGTTAAACAATATTGTCCAATATTTCATAGGGAAACCCACTGATAGGCCTTGATGGTAGACCCTGCCTGCATTGATTCTAAAGCTAATAATTATATGGATACAAATAATTTCCTGATTGGAGATGACCTTTATTTGTTTCTTGAGATGTCATTTTATTTTTCTTCTCTTTTTAGCACTTCCACAGAACCATCAATCTCAGCATGATAAGACATGGACCATGTTTCCATGTTAGCAGTAATGTGCCAAGTTTCAAGGAAAAATATACTCAGTGGGTGGTTTTAGAGTCAGTAGCCGTATGTACAGCTATTAAACACAATCTATATGCTCTTTCTGCCTCGGAAGGACATGTTTTCTTTGTCAAAATGTGTATTAGGCTATATTTCCCACTGTGTGGCACTGTCTACATGGAATGATGTACCTCTATTATGAAATATCATAAATGATATTAATACCTATCATTTTGGGACTCTGCCTTCTGAAAAAGGCTGGATCATCTTACGCATATTCCCTTCCAGGATATAATCCAGAAGGAGCCATGTGCAAGATCATTTGCTACCAATGTTTGGGTTCTTACAGAGAAAACAACTTCAAATGATGGTAGGAGAAAAACAGATATCTTTTGGAGTTAGAAATATCAGAATTGGGTACAGAGGAGCTTTGGAAAATTTAAAAGAATATGGAAGTATCCCTTGACTTATAGACATACCAAATGAATGCAGGTAATTTAAGGGACAAATAGTTAAATGGTTTCTCAGGATATTTGCTATAAGAATGTCTATAGACCAAAATCCACCAAAATTCTACAGAAGTAAATATTCTCATTTATCCAAAAATTATTTTTCCTTTCAGAATCCTCTTTCTTATATAGGATCTAAGGGCTTTCAATACAGCATTACAAAAACAATCTGCTTTCTTCCAGTGCTATGGATCTTGTTGTTCATAACCAAAGTTTGTGACAAGACAGATTCCATCTTGGTTTGTCCAGAGCTAATATAGATTCATAACTTCTTATGGCTTAAGGGGCCACATAATGCATGAAAAATAGTATTCTAAGCATTTTCACCTGCCTAATGTTTAGAAGACTCAATTTTTCATCAACCCCAGTTACATGAAGGAATGAAGGACACCGTTTTTGCTTTCTTCATTTCAAAACACCCCACTGTCTCAATGCTGTCAGTTTACAATGTTAAATTGATAATTCCATGCTTTCTTCATGTAGCTCTTTCTGACAAATTCATTCTCTTTACTCTGTCAAAAATGTAGTCACAAAGCAGCTTTGGTTCACATCTTCCCTATGCTAATGGCCATCAATGCTTTTTTCTCCTATCCATGTCCTTGATTAAACTTAATTATCTTAGCTTTAAGGACTTGCCACTCATCTATTGCCATCATTACCTTGTCCCTCTAAACTGTCAATCTGTGTCACTTTTTCCACTGCTTTCTACTTCCAAGATGGAGGGGTGTCTAAATGTCAAGATATGTTAAAGAGTGTTTTCAAAATACTACCAAAGCAACATAAGAGAGTCCAGCTAGGCTTGGAAAAGGAAAGGGAGGGGAAAATACTTATGGTATCCTCCATTTCTTGTCTATTAATAGTTACAGGCTTGAAGAATAACAGCAATAGTAATTGCCTTTCCTACCACTCAGTAGACCACGTGTTACTAACTGCGATACTTTAAAGAAAGGTGTGTTGATTAACATTGTTTATAACTTAACAGGTAGATTGTGGAGTTAACTAAGAAATATGCTTCTGGGTGTCTGTGAGGGTGATTTCTAGAAAATCACTATTGAGGAAGATCCACCATTAATATTTGGCACCTTTCAGGGAGATGTCCAGATAGAAAGAGGTAAAAGGAAAAATCAGTGCTTTCTGCCTTTGTTTCTTTCTGCAAGAACATATCTATGCTGTTGCTGCTGCTGCTGCAGCTGCTGCTGCTGCTGCTGCTGATGATGATTGGTGCTACTGCTGCTGCCGCCATTACTGATGGATATCAGATTCCAGTGTGTTTGAACTTCCACATGAGCTGAAGATCAGCATGTCTTCAGGACTTTTTCAGGCCTTCTGCATCCTTACATTGGAACTTCTGAGGTACCCTGCTACAATGGCAGAGCAGCCATCAGGTCTGAGTCTCTGCAGTGTGCAGATGGCCACTGTTAGACTACCTATTGAATAAGCCATTCTAGTAAACACAATTGTCTAAATATTATATAATTGGATTTTTCCCTAGTGAAATCGTTGCCTAATAAAGAAGAACACGTGAAGAGACAACAAGAGGATAGCTCTGGATCATCAGCAATTTAGGAACTACAACCATGGAAAGAGTATGACAGAAAGAAACAAAACACATTTTCCATTTTTGATGGTAGTTGGCCACACATGATTTTTATAAACTTCAATTCTCTATGCTAAGCATTAAGATGTGGCTGTCCATAGAACATCTTGGGCTAGAGCATGCAAAATAGATAAGTCTTGGCCTTAGGTAGAAACAAGCCTAAGTTCCATCTGACAAGTCATTCCAGCTCCAGCCGTTCTAATGGAACATCAGATGTCAGGAACAGTCTGGAAACTGTCATCCATCATCTGCATACTGTCGTACACTCCAGTGTTCCCTGTCTTCTAGATAAATTATCCAGATGTCAAACTAATCTTTTCAGTTTCCACATGAAAGCTTTGTGTCACCTAGGTCTAGTCAACATTGAATCAATTTTCTTCCTTTTCTCTCCAACAATTGAAAGACTATGTTTCTGAGAACATTGTGCTCTTATATATTGAAGTCTGAACAGAGCATGTGGTTCTGACATTCTAGTTAAACCACGATGCTTCTAATATATATGTTCTATTGATTTATAGCAGTGTTTTTATTTCTTTCTCTCTACCATACATCTTCTCTTTCACAGAAACCTCTTTGAGAAAAAGTAGGCTGGTAAGTATTCTCTAATTCTTCATGATATCTTAAGTACTATGTACCTTATATATCTTACCTAATTAACAGTTACTTAATGAAGAAATTAATTGACAACATTCAGATGATTAAATCTTAAGAAATAGATCACAAAGATAAACTAAATAAGATAAACAAACTAAACTAGTATCTAAGGTGTTAACAGTGTGTGTGTGTGTGTGTGTGTGTGTGTAAAGGCCAGAGGACAACCTTGGGTTTCATTCCTCCTTAGAACCTGTCCACATTACATTTTGAGACAGAGCCTCACACAGGCCTAGGCTTAACAATGACTGGTCCATGAGCCTCAGAGATTGGGCTGTCTTTGCCTCTCCAGTGTTTGAATTTACTTGCTTGTCATCATACCTTTTCATTTTCTTTAGTATTAGTTCTGGGAATTGAACTCTGGTCCTCATACATGTATGACAAGAACTTTACGGCCTGAGCTTTCCTCTTTCCTTTGTCCTCAATATGCTTCATCATATAGCGTACACTCTAGGGTGTTGGGCTAGGTTAAAATCACTGTCACAAATGTTGAAGGCTACTGGAGAGCAAAATTAGGCTATTCAGCCTTCCATAGTTATTCAGTACTCAAGTATCAACTACAAGATTAATTGCAAATAAAGATCAAATTTGATCAAATATAAGGTAGTATTTCTTCTTCTTTTGTCAGTTACAGCCTTACCTCATTCATTCTCCCTAGATTCCCCATATTTTCCCCAAGGATGAATATACTTCATTCACCATTTTGTTATTGTTGTTGTTAATTATATCCTCAGAGTCACACTAATCCTCTTCTACAGATTGGTACCATGGTTATCTTTACCAATGACTCTTCTTCACCCATTTTCTCCTTCACCAATTGGCTTTTGTCTAATGCATTTTCCAGATATTTATTCAAATATTATTCTCTCAAGGAAGTCTTTGGGGAATGTTAATGCCTTAAACACATTTGAAATTCCTTTTGTATATGTTCCTATTATCCTCAGCTCCCACTTTCTACTTTATATGACAAATTCGGTGGAGTAATGTCAATGGCCTACTTCCTACACCTATGGTATATTCTAAGCCTTATGAAAGCAAAGACCCCAACCTGATTCACCATGAGACCACCAGTGCCTAGGATAGTCCTTATCAGAAAGGAAATGACTTAGTAAATACCTTAACTGACTAAATGAACTAATGTCTGCTTTCCCATTTATTTACCACAAATATACTTTCCATTGGGAAGAAATTTACAAAAGATTTGTATGAGAAGCAGGGAACAGTTTAAGCATATTATAAATTACAAATGACTTCTTTACTTATGCATTATGAAAATAATTAGGAATACTCATTATTGTAAACATAAGCATTCTGTTAATTTAAACAGAAATACTATGGATGATAACAGTTACCATTGGATCTATTATAAAATTTCTTAGGAGATTTTTTATTTATGTGAAGATGACTTCATTCTTCTGGGTAGAATATGAACCAATATTTATCAACAGGAGTATTTGAAGCAATGAGGTCTCAAGAATAAGTAGAAATGCCAATTAAAGTTAGATAGGCTAAAAAGAATACATTCTTATCTCCACTTCCCTTGACCTGCAAGAGTTATGCTCCCATTCTTTATTCTGAACAATCTAGTAAAATTTAATTTACCTTTCCAATTTGTCTCTAGTCAGGCTTCCTTTTGTCAGCCATGCAAATATCTCAATGCTGTCTATGTAAAGTCGCAGGAGGAAGACAACGGGAATGAAATTACCTGTGCATTTTCGATCCGTGTCTTCCTTTTTGGACCCACTAATTGTCAACTTGCAGTTGAAGTTTTCTTCCCAGTATTCAGCAAACCATACATTTCTCCTGTTGTTTTCAAGTGTCCGGGATGTGAAGTAAGCATCAAATCCTAGACAGAGTTAAATGAGAAAGTCAGAAATCATGGAGATCACTGCTGCCATATGGATAAGAAAAGGAAAAAGTAACCTGTGATAGGTTGTAGGGTAGATGATTTAATATGCACACACACAGACACACACACACACACACTGTATATATATATATATATATATATATATATATATATATATCCACATACTTAAAATATTCAGCTTCTCCATATGCCATAAAAGATGTGTCAGTGATTACAATGACAAAAAAAGAAAGCATTTTACATACATTTTCTCGTTAAGTCTCACATTAACTGTAGGCACTGGCTACAATTCAGAAACATACTTCGAAGTCAGAACTCAAGATCCTAAAGAATTTGATAGCAGGGTACAGAGTGTCAAGCGTTGATAACTGTTAGATATGTTACAAAGTAGGCTTACATTTTGGTAATTGTCATAATCATTTGGTGAGCTGACCAAGATAAAGGAGACCAGACTAATTGCAGGAGGAGAAAACTGGGTTTTCATTTTCTTTCTACTTTTCAGGAGATTTTCATATCCACCAAAAATCAAGAAAAGTACTATGGAGTTTTCTGTTATTCACATCTCTTTTCCTAGAAGATGCTCCATTATGAAACAATTTGGTCTACTGGGGAAACTGGTAGTTTAACAATGAGAAGAGAAACCATGTGTGATCTGGTGATAGAATAAGGATATAAGTCAACCTGGTACATGCTTTGGTAGTCTGATGGTGCTGGGGCAACCCAGGTTTAGAAAACATGTCTTCTCAAATAACCCAAGAGACAGAGGAAGATATAAAATGCTGTCATGTGGATTGCTGTCTATATGAAGGTGAGGGCAGGGACAAGATAAGGCTAGAGCCTGTGATTGGGCAGTGGAAAAAGAAGGCAAGCTAAGAGTTTTAGAGACAGGACAGAGAGGGACAGAGAGGACATGAAGAGGACAGAGAAGATGGAGAAAGGAGAGGACAAACCCAATCCACATGGCTTTAAATAACCATAGGTAGCTATGAATATCATAGAAGAAATAGAATAACATAGGACAATTTGTCCAATCTAGGTGGGCAGCTTGTATCAATATCAATTAGCTTGGAGTTCATTGTGTGGGTGTTTTGTGGGTTGAGAATTTACCCATATAAATCTGACTGATAAATTATAAGCCTATATAGTTCTCATTTTACTGGATTAAGAGGATTTGTGACAGCAAGCCACAGGGAGCAGATGAGTGAGAATGTGAGCAAGTTCCTAGGCAAGGGGTGGCCACTGCATAGGGACCATCAGGATGGGGAGACCACATTACTAGAGCATAGCTGGCAATAGCATGTATTTTTTTTTTTAATTATTACTATAACATTATCATCCATATAGGCCATTCTTGATGGTTTGCTTTTGCTCATACAAGTCAGACTTCCTTACAGGACCAGCAACTTATTTCCACCTTTTACCAGCATCATGGGAGAAGATAAATGGATTCTTGTTAGTTTCTTCTACTCACTTCTATTCAAAGAGAAGAAAACTAACTACACACAAGATCTTCATGGCTTCATGAAAACTCTGTTATAGCCAGATGTTTACATTGTTTTACAGTACACTTAGAAGTACTTTGTAGCACCTTACTGGTAGATACACTACTTCTGAAGTGCATGAAGAACAAGGCCTCCCTTCCACTTAAGCATTCAAGACCCTACCCATAGTCTGTCATTATAATGTCAGCAGCCTGAAGATTCTACCTATGTACTATTAGAAACAGGGATTGTCATAAAAGAGGTTTAGTAACCCAGATGGGGTGGAGAGGTAGGGACAGTATCAGACATTAGAATAACTACTAACCATTCTTTGTCTACCTGTCTTTTTCTCTCCTGTATGTGTGTGAAATGAGACTTTCCTACATCTCTATTAAATTTCAGAAGAAACATGATCTGAACATATATCTAAGTACAATTAAGACAATTTCCAGAGTGTTGAAATATAACCCAAGGCACCAAGTCCCATAGTTTTGATTCAAAGAAAACAGAATCAAAGTTTTATTAAAGAAAAGCTATTGTTCTTATATATGAAGCAGAAGGAATTCATAGTGTGACTTGCTCCTTTGGTTGAACTGATAAATTTAATTTCCTAAATTTCTTTCTAGGCTACTTTGAAGCAGTGTCCCACTGGTGCATGTGAAGCACAACTGCCATCATTTGGGAAGTTAATTCTAAACATAACAGAGAAGAAGCAAGTTTTCAACAGGCATTACAAACTGTTCTTGCCAGGTTGTCTCCTCTTTGAAATGTGGTGATGGCCTCATGTACCTCCTAAGATTATGGAGTGTACTCAACAGAGGCATGATTCATCCTGGGAGTCCTGATTAGGAAAAGGACCTTCTAGCTGAAAGGGGAAGGAAGAGCTCCCTAAAGGATGATGTGAGGAATGCTATCAGGATGTCATTAGCAGGTAACAGAGAAGAAGGAGGCTTTACGTGCCATCTAAAACATCTCAAATATGCAGCAGCCAAGACTGCTAGGTTCTCATCTCCAAGGAGTGTGTTGCAGGTCAGAGGAATATCCCCATCAGCCCAGTGGCAAGCAGCACCAGCGCTTCTGACTTTACAGCTCAAGGACAAGGGCTCTCTGCAATGTTTCCCATACTTCTTCCAGCTCAAAAAGCCTGTGCTCATGGTTAAAGAATGTGCTCTTTCTATCGCCATACACAAGATCTGGGGAACAGTACATCAACCTCCAATAAACAAAAGAAAGGAAAATACAAAAGAGGAGTTGGAGCATGGCTCAGTGGTAAGGGTGAGACTGGCCCACAGTGCAGAAAAGTATAAATGGGGAAGAGAGCAATGAAAGTGATGTGGTAGAGAGAGAATCCCCATAAATCCATTACTGCTTAAGTTATAAAGGAAAAAGACACATATAATGGAGAAGCAGTACATGGTTATTGTGGCATCAGACTTGCTGCTAATGTCTCCATAGGAGGGAAATGAATGACTTTACAATAATTATTATTTTAAAAGTGTTGATTATTTTATTTTATATGTATGGTACTTTGCCTCCATGTATATTTGTACACTACATGCATGAGACCAGAAAGGGATGTCAGATCTTTAGGCACTGTATTATAGACATCGTAAGTTTCCATATGAGTTGAGCAATGAAACTCAGATCCTCTGAAAAGTCAGAACACTAATCTAGCATCTTATAAGACAGATATGGAGCATTTTACCATTGAAAGTTGCATCTCTCTTCTTTCAATGTACTTATGCTGAGCCTTGTCTAAGCTTCACTGCAATGAAAACAACCAAGTCGAATGTCCTGAATAACATATTTGATTTAACCAATAAGAAACTTAGCAAAGCAGCAAGATATAAACAAGAAAAGTCATCTATATTTATATACTCTGATAACACCTCATTACAAGATGGAGGATAAACCAAGAGTTGAAATAACTACACAAGCAAACAAACACAAAGTATTGCATCTAAATTTTCATGATGTCTTTCCATTTAATCTGACCAATATCAGTACTTCAGGAGGGTTCAATTCTTCCTTGTGATAATTCCCTCCAAGATAATTTGTACATTACATGAGTAACAATGTTACATTTTCTCTGATAGCTATACCAGTTGCTTTATAGTTCATATAGAAAAATATCTAAGAGCCACAATGTTCTGAGAAAAAAAGAAAGTGAGTATGATTCCTTGGGGGTAGGTGGAAGAGGAGAGATAAGCATATGAAAAATCCATGATAAGGAAATTCTAAATTCTCTAGGAGAAAAGAAGAGATTATCTGGTGCAGAAGAAAGAAGATCCAAAAGACAACCAAACAATCACAGGTAGGCATGGGAGTAGAATGTACTAGGGAATAAATATGGTATTTTGCATCTGTAGGGAAACAATCCTTCTTACAATCAATAAACAATCATCAACTGGTTGAAGGTTAGGGGTGTCATCTCATCCTATCTCAGGAATTAAATTTTATCTAACCCAGAAAATATATCGGGAAACCTCAGGTAGGTAACTATGAATGAAAGTCAGTGATTTGCAAGCTCTTATAAGAAGATGACTGTTAGTCACATGATTGTAAGAACTTGTGGGAATAGGGGTCTCTTCCATCTATGACTCAGATGCTTTGTGGAGTTTTACTGTGGTGCCTTTCTTCTTGTTTCCACCCATGTCTGCATATTCCTGTCTTGACTTTCAGGCCTAGAGGCCATCATCTTTACCCTACTCATCCCTGTCTTTCTCATTTGCATTTCTGCAAAATGTTACTCAAGTAAATTAAGTTAAACAAATACAAATCATTTTGGCTGACCTCATGGAATAAAGCTAGACAAAGCTTTATCTAGAATTAGATAGAGCTAGAATTTCTCTGACTATGTCTTCTAATAATATTGGTGGCAAGCTGTCATTATTTTTGAGCAAACAAATAAGGGTTATTGTGATGGAAATTATTCCACAATGAAACATACAATCCCATGGGAAATGTTTATGAATGAGGCGGAGAAAGTGGGATTTGCAACATGATTCCAGAAAATACTTCCAGTCCTAGCTTATAGTGAAGTGATCATCATTCTAGTTTCATTTAGCAAAATAGTAACATTTTAATAATATATACATGATGAAATTACTGTTTGGCTTACTTTAACTAACACAATGACCTCTGATTCACTGTTATAAATGATAGGATCTCATTTCTTCTTTGCTTATATATTTATTGATTTTTTTTTTGTCTCTTTACATGAAACAAACACACATAGGGACAAGAGAGAAAGGTCGGGAGGGCTATGTATGGATACATCTTTTACAACATTAAAACATTACACATGTAATGTATTGGTACATTACATGTTTGGGTTACTTTAAGTATTAACACTTTGTAGAATGGTTATTCTCTAAGACAAGGTAATTTTGGTTTCTATGCAAATATTTCACAGGTATAATCTATTAATAATTCATGACTATATATGAAGTGTGCATACTAAATATATTCATGCCAATGCCTTCCATTAGCATAGCAGACATGAATAATTAATCCTGAAAATCAGTGTTTATACTGAGGTCTCTAGCTCCTTTGCAGTTTAAGTCATTAGTAAGCTAAATTTAATATAAAATTCAATGAGCCATTCTTAGTAAGAATTTATGTTTCCAATAAACTGGTGTTACAAACTTACTATTTACAAATGTTATAGTCAAATATGAAATTTAAATTAATAATAATACACTTAAGGTAATTTACTATGCCCAAAGTGTCATTTTAAATGCTTTTCTTGGGTGTATTTTGTGTAATCACATTTTATTTTCTGAATTCATGAACTTTAGTCTACTAACAACTTTTGAAAAATCATAAGGTGAAGCACAAGGTATTTTTGTCTAGTATAGTCTGTTTACTATCCTCATGATATAAGTATGATTGGTGGTCATTACTTTCTTTCAGAGACCTAAGAACAATAGGGTATGCCGCAAAAAAGTTTATTAATTAGTGGCTTTGGATTATTCTTATTTATATTACAAAGACATTTTATTTCTTACAGGACTCAGAGGAGCTCAGGATAACTTATGATTGTGACTGCTGGGATAAGGAAGGTTTCCGGGAGAATAGGAGGGCAGTTTCTGCTGGTACACCTCCATTTGAAAGCTAGAGTTGCTTATGCAAACCTGTAAGAGTGGATGTTATGTCACAACATTTCAGACAACAACAAGATTGAATTAAGAGGACTAAAGTAAAATCCTTTTCACAGAAAGAAATGAACAGGCAGTCTTAAATATTCAAGAATTTGGGGCTGGAGAGATAGTTCAGTGGTTAAGAGCACATGTTGCTCTTGTATGCTAAAATCTCAAGACATACAATGGTGGTACCCAACTGCCTAAAAATCCCAACTCGGGGGATGTCTCAAGATTCTTTCTTCCATGGATTCCTGCACTTGTGTGCACAAACCTATACAGAGACCTTCCACCACACATGCATAATTAAAATAATAATAATAATAATAATAATAATAATAATAATAATAACAATAGTAATAATAATAAAGAATCAGGCGTCTACCACTATTTCTATTTTCTATCTCTGGAACTTGAACATGTCATGTTAGCTGCTATTACTTTTCCAAGATCCAGAATGAAAGAAATTCTGACAGTAAGTTTCCAATTGGAACTTTGCCCAAGAGATGAGCTAGATGATATTTATTATCAGTGGCCAATACCAGACATTCACAGGGTATCTCTGAAATAAGATCTGCCTTCCAAAAAAGAGTGGCCTTTGGATATTTAGAGGAATGTTTATTAAGAACCAATATCTCTCTATGTCCTTCAACAACCTACAGTCCATAGCTTGACTAGAGTCATTCTTTTGAAGTCTAATCACTGATCTACATGCAGAACATCTGTCTAGAACAGCAGTTCATGTGCCTGGACATACCCTAAAGCAATGTGTGTCCTGTGTAAAAAGTCATTCACCTATGCTTTGACTATAAGCTATGTCAATTAAATTAGAGTACCTCCCTGTGGTTCAAGGCACTAGCCTTTCCCTTCCCAGGTGCTATGACTACACAGGCAGATTTGACTCAGTCCTCTAGAAGATTACACAATGTTAGCCACTCAAGTATCTTTTATACATAGTCCTGGAAGATCTATACAAAGTCTATAAGAAATGAAGAAAGCAAAGTCTTCTAATCTAAACATATGATCACTTATACACATATATGTATTATAAATCATGATAAAAATATCAAGTAATGGACATGGATGAAGAATGTTTGTCATAGTTAAATGCATTTTGATGTAGCGTTTTAGTTATTTTATTTTAAAAATGTTATTCATGGCATGAAAATTTGCCAAAATTGTAATCAGTGATACTTTGGTATTTGGGAAAAAAATATGTTTGTTCAATCCAGATGTCATCTTAATGACCAAGCATTGAATATTTTGTGTGACAGATTATGTGAATACTTAAATAATTTTTATGCAAAATCTTTGAACACACTTAAAAAATCATATCAAATTATCATGACTGATTTATCTGTGTAAAATTATCCAGCAAAAATAAACTAACAAGATAATAAATTTTAAATGGAAAAATATTGATCATTTGAGCATGTAGGATCTGCTTATTCTTCCAAGAGAGAGAAAAAACAACACATCAAACACCAGAGAATTATTCTCCATGGTGGAAGCTACACATTTTATTTTTAATAACCATACAAGAACCATGTTGCCTGGTTACCATCTTCATTTTGGACTCTGCTCTAAAAATGTCTCGGCAGCTAGAAGATTTTTCTAAGCCGAACATCTAAACTTATATAATCAAACATCGATAACAACCCAAGAGGGCTTATCTGAAATGATGTTTCATTTTCTTTCTGTTCAATGATGATTCAATTGCCTAAAAGTTGAGGAACACAATACCATTTTATAAGAAGGACATGTCATATGAACATATAAAAAGGAATAAGGAACTTGATAGTAAAAGAAAACCTCATAGTAAAACTAGTCACGAATGCGTGATAATTTAATGTAATAATTTTTGGTATAGCAATACAGGTTATTATCATTGCTCTTAGTGTCCCATTATAACTAGATGTAAGACTTTATTGCTGAAGACTGAACACTGGTTTCAGAATTTAAAGAAATCATTCTTAAACTGACCACAAAACCCTCTCTCTGGTAGATAACAATCTTAATGCTAGAAAAAAGGACACTGACAAATTTGCCCATTACTAGATCCTGCATGTGAAACAATATTGACTCACCAGGCAAATGTGCTCACTGGTGCAATACCTGTAAGAGTGTTTATCAGAATAACAAACTTCAAACTCACCTAGGGGTATTCTCAGCTTTGACCAGAATTCACCACCTATTCTCTAGTTTTAAAATCTTGATGTAGTGACAGGTCCTAAAGCCCTCTAGTTTGAATGTTATTTCTCAGCATATGTTTGATTTGTTGACAAAGACACTTTTTATGGAAATTTAAAGTCAATTGGTAAGTATATGTTCTTGTAAATAAAATATCTTCACTTAAAAGATCCTAATTTCAGGAAGAAAATTTGTATTATTTCATTTTCTCCAACTTAAGTTACTCACATATTTTTGAGAAGTGGATATTGCTATGGTTTTGTAAAAGGTGAACTGTCCTCAACTCATGGCTTTGCCACTTTTAAACAAAATTATACTTAATAGTCATTTTTCTCTTTCATTGTGTACAGTTTTGAATGGATGCAATAGAATAACTGGCATTGAGGTGAGCACCTGACCCCAACCAAATCCCCTTGCCTGGTAAGTTGAGTTTAGCAGTAACAAAGTTCAGGTCAACCAACATTGCTTGATTTTTACACTGGGATTCTAAACCTAAAATCAAATTGCAGCCTTGTGGCCTTGGAAGAAGACATTTGCTTCAGGTGAGAGGAATTGATCAAATGGGTACAAAAGAACAAGAGAGATGGATGATGCAAAGGATCTTGCAGTTTGGGAATTTAGCTAATTTCCAAGACCCTGATGTGTTCCTTGCTCTTGGATCGATAAGATATCCCTTTCTTCTGAGTAAATCCACCACTCCTTTTTGCCTTAGAACATTTACTGCATGTTTGTGTTTGACTCTACAGGGCTGCAGTTAATACTGATAGAGGATCAGATACATATCTTGCTCTCATGAAGACTGCCAAGAAGCAAGACAAAGGCAATTTTTGTGGCTAGAGAGGTTTCTAAGTTTTACACAGGCATGGATACATGTATTCATAGGGAGAAACCAACATTTCTTGATTTCATCAAGGTGAATCAATTCATGCTGGAGAGCAATGGCCTTCAAATGCTTAAGATATGGTGTTGAATAAGAATTTTCTACTCCATATTTTGTGGTGATAGTGATCAAACTCAGGGTACAGCCCCTTAGTTCAGAGGAAGATATCCTAGCTTTGCTCTCAACAGGAATCTGTTGATAGGGATTATTTGCCATCTGTGCTTCAGCGAGCCATGCAATGGCTTTGGTGTGCGAACCATATGGTAACTTTTAACAATAAGGTCTTGCTTTGGATGTAATATCTCCCACAGCAAAATACGGACAGTATTGTTTGAACTTTAGTCTTATTGACAACTTTCCTTTCTTCTGTGGAGCATGCAGAGTATCAGGCAAGAGTTTGCTGACAGCCTAACACAGGTACAGGCTGTGCCTATGTCTGATTACTCAGGAGGTCAGTGATAGAGGAAGTGCATTTCCATTTGACTTGGCACAGGCAGCTTTGTCACATAAATTTCAAGTATGTCTTGGATATAATCAGAAAATAGCATGATAGAGTAATTAACAACAACAGAAATTAATAAAATCAAGAAGCCACATATTCCCTATCCCAGAGACATTTTCAGTGCTTGTTAGGTAAGAAAATACAAATAACCACAATAATGGCCATTCTGACCAGGGTTTTACTGAAAACGTTTTAAATGATTACACTGGACTAAAAGTACAAAAAGGCATTATTATAATTTTTACCAACTACCTATAAGTTAGCTAAGATTTTTATTGTTATTTGGGAAATGAGTATGTGTCAACTCATGAGAATGATTATCATATTATTAGAGAAGAACACATTTGTAGCACAGGGTGGTTTTTTCACATTTGTTGACTGACATGGTCTTAAGAAAATAATTTTTATTGTTTCATAAAATGTTTTCTGAACTATGTAACTACCATGCCTATTCTTAGATTAATAAATTAGAGTTCTATTAGGAAGCTTATTTCTACCATCCCCAAGTTTATCACACAGATATTACAGACTGAGTCTGCAAAGATGGCTCCATAGTTAAAAGAACATACTAAGCTTTCAAAGTAGCAGAGTTCACCTACATCAGGTTGTTCTCAAGCCCCTGAAACTCCAACTGCAAATGATCTCAAGCCCTGTTCTGGACACTGCAGACATCTGCACTCACATATATACATATCATACACAGATACACATAATTAAAAATAAAAAAAAAAATCTTTAAAAATGAAATGATAGACATAATGTTTTAGTTCTAGTCTATTTACTGTAAAGCCTACAATACAAATAATTGATTTGTAAAATACTAAGTAGACAAATACTTATTGAAAAGCTGTAATAAAGTAATACTTTAATATCTGTTGAATATTGTTATTTCTATGTTAAACTATTCATTTGTTGTAACACATTTCAAAGTTCTAACACCTGTGGACATGCTGTAAGTTAAGTGTAAAGCTGTAGTTTTAGAGTTCAGAAAACTGTCTATGGTGCTTGACACAAAGGAAAAACATGAAACCTTCAAGAGGACATATATCCAAAGGGGAAACCGTCTGTTGATGGAAGGGACTAGGGTGAACATTCATATCTGAATATGCCAACATAGGATCTATAAGTTGGAAGCAGAGAACTAAAAGCCAACGCAGCTGAAAAGATAGTTTTAATTGCCATATTGGCACAGTATAGACTCGTCTTCAAAGAGTGTCTATATAAGGAGTGTCACTTCAAAGAGTGACAAATGTTCTAGATTGGGTGGCCTATGATCATTGCTATGGAACATATCTTAATTCTGTGAATAGAGGTGAATGTGGGTGGCACAATGTCCTTGACTAGGCCCTGAGTAAATGAAATGAAAAGAGCTGAGTGCAGCATTCATGCATCTGTTGCTCTCTTCTGAATATGGAGGGTGCAACGTGACTAGTTCTCTCAAGGTTTTACTGCAGTGAGCTGACCAATATGATAGAGTATAACCTGGAATTATGAGTTAAATCCTTTCTGTACTATTTTTTTTTGGCATGATGTTTTATCATAGCAATGGGAAACAAAGTTAAGATAGGAGAAAACCGTACATAAGAGACTTAGCATGGCCACAAGGGCATGTGACCTTGAGTAGTCAAACAGGTTTCCATGGTCAAAGAGACCAATATTTAGCTTAAATACTCACAATACTTTCTTTAAAATTACATTTTAAAACAAATGTCTTTTCATTTGTTAAAATAATCCTAAACAATAGAGCCAGTTTGGGGATGATCCTAAAACCCGCCTTTTCAATTCCCCATCCATGGAGAATACTCCTTTAAGAAATGATCTAATTGCAGGTAATCACATTTTGTATGCAAAATTTCCACATAGATATTTACCATTTATTAGGGATAGTTCCTGGTATATGGAAGCACAGGGATATGATGAGCTAAAATCTGCTTCACTGTGATTTTTGGGCATTCCTCCTAGTTACACACTAGACAAAAACAGACCAATATCCTTCCACGATAAATGTGATGTCCTTGGCTTATGTCACTTTAAAAATTTCATTTCAGTAGACTGAGTTGCTCACTCACAACTTTTAAGAATGCGTTTAGTGCATAGCAGGCACCCAATAAATACTAATGAGCTAGAGATTC
Source organism: Rhynchomys soricoides (assembly GCA_019843965.1). Lineage (NCBI taxonomy): Eukaryota > Metazoa > Chordata > Mammalia > Rodentia > Muridae > Rhynchomys > Rhynchomys soricoides. Next base: position 3,162,052 of record JADRCH010000362.1, read on the forward strand.
TGAGCTGTGTACCCTAAGTGGTTTCTAGATTTCTCTAGAGCTATTTGTTATCATTTGACTCTGAAATGTCCTCCATAGGTAGATGAGTTTAGCCTTCAGAGGGTGGTGCTATGCTTAGGATATTGTAGAGACTTTGGAGTCTCCTTGTCAAAAGTAGAACACTAGAGCAAATCTTTGAAGATTATAATTGATTCTGGTTTTGGTCTGTTCTTTCTTAATCCTACTTACTGCCATGTGAAAAAGTCACTGGTCTGCTTCCATAGCCAGGGATACAGTTGCTATTCCCTATCTATCCCAACATGATAAACTGAAATCCTTCTTAAATGAAATGATCATCTGAACATAAGACTTTTATCTACAAAACTGATCCTATCAGGTATTCTGTCATAGCAACAAAAATGTAGATCTTATACAGCTAAAAATAATATTTATGAGTCAAACCTAACAGTATAACAATTCTAAGTATGTAGTTAGTACCAAAGGTAACCTTGAAAAATTTAAAAGATAGTGGTTACATATATATGCACTCAATCTTTTCACTTATCCAAATTTATCTTAAATTATAAGGTGAGAAAACTTACCATAATGTGGGCCAATGAAACATTGGTTATGTCTGACTTGTTTTAGTCTCTTTAAATTAAGGTCACTCAGCCCCAGCACTTTTCATGTAGTGGCTAAATGACGGAATTGGTAACATCCCATCATATTTTCCTGTGATATGCCAGTAGTACCACCTCAAAATGTGACAATCAGAAAATTCACAGATATTACTAATTGTCTTGTGAGAGGCACAATAAATTTGTGTCAAGTGAGAACAACTGTTTAAAATAAAGCAGCTCTTTAGGATGGCTTTAGATAGTTGAATAGTATTTGCCTCATAGAATGATACAGTTTTCTTTTAACAGTGGTGAAAAATGAATGTAACATATTTTCATTGTGAGACATGAGGTTGGGTTCCTGAAGCCATTTATGAATATTAAGTTGTCTGGAACAAGATTCACCGAAGTTTCATTAGCATCAATTTCTCTAGGGGATGGGATTGAATTTTCTCTTTATACTTTTCATTAGTTTAGTTCCTTATTGAACTCTTTATATTCTCTCCATTGTTTACAAGTGAAATGAATACTTCTGGTAATACTAGACAAATGAGATATTCATTGTGAAAACAAAGATTGCACATACAGGAGGTAAGGGAACTAAGCCTACAGACATGTTTTTTGAGGATACATCAGACCAGCTCCTGAGACTCTCTGTTACTTCTTCCCTTCTTCTCTGCAGGATCCATGTCCCATGCTCGTGAGAAATGAGGAGACTATTACACTAAAGGAAGTTTTTATATTTTAAGATATGGAGGTTATTTATGATCACAAAGGAAAATAATCAGTTTCAATAAGCAAGATGTAGTTAGTCTGTTAGAATTTGTGTTAGAATTAAGGATACATAAGAAAGCATAGATGGTCCTACAGAAGAAGACTGGGGCAATGGGCAACAGAAAATATTTCCTACAAGGCTGGTGCATTGTTTATGAATGAAATTACTTACCTAAGCTTATTTTACACACATATTCTACACAGTTGCACACAGCGCACATGCACAACATATGTGCTCATGCTCCTGATCTACTAACATATGCGTTCTAAACCTTCCCTTAGATGCTCATTCTAATACCACTTTTATGCAACAGTATAATTTTTAATGACAATCTAAATACTTGTCTTTAATCCCACAAATAATTGTGGTGCTCAGCTCTTATCAAAGACTTTTTCTTTTTCTCAGTACACAGAGACCACTGCTGAAAGTCACAACTGGTGGAGAAAAAATGGGTGTCCGTTGGGTATCCAGCCCCAGTGTACACATCTACAATGCAATCTCCACAGCTAAAGTTTAGGAAGTATCATAGAAGATGGGATGGAAAGACTGTAAGAGCCAGAGGACCTAGAAGTATGCTGTGAGATAGCATCTTTCTAGGCATGGTAGGGAAGATACACACATGAAACCTCAGTAAGATAGCTGTTTAAACAAGGCCTACATAATGGCAACATTGGTTGACATGCCAATGCAGATGGACTATATCTGTATATATCTGAAGAGCTGTAGGCAAAAAATGGCTTTTGAGAGCAGAAGTTTTCCACAGGTGTGTGCCCTCTAATTGGTTATAGAAGCACATGTGGTCAGTCATAAACACATAAATACAGGCAACACTAAGTATATTCAGCAGGTTGTATTTATGTATTTATATATGGATATGTATACATATGTAACAAAAGTAATTAAAGAATAAGAGATTATAAATTGAGAGTAAGGATGTGAAGGAGAGGAAAGGGTATAAATGGATGAAAACATAATACTTATATGTGTAATTATTGAAAACATTATAATGAAGAATATGAAACACAAAAAGGAAGTCTCCAATACATTTTAATTCAAAATGCAAAAGAGAAAATTTTGCTGATTTGAGAATAGGCAATCAGTGAGGATTTAATAGCTCTCTTTTCATAGCTAGTTAATACTTTTAGAAAATAAAGTGAAATAAAGGATCTCTAAGATACCATACACATGTAAGGCTAGTCCTCAGGTGGCTAATACAATATTAAAGAGTTCCAGGACAGCCTGCAATACATAGCAAAAGTGTGTGTCAAAAAATAATCAAGTAATAATTACTAAACTTACCACAAATATTAAGGGGAATTTTCTTTTCTTTAGGTTGACATTTTAGTTTCTATGGTTATAGCTGTATTTCATGTCAACTAATAAATAGAGCATATATTAAACCAAATATGTAATTATAAGAAATTTCAAAGGGTAAGTATTGATAAATTATTCATTTTATACCAAAATCAAGGCTTACTAATGTCTCATAGGCAACAGTGACATATTTTTGACTCAAAAGGTTTTTCCAAGGGATGAGAGTCATGGTTCAAATGGAACAATGGAATATTGAGTTTCGTTACTTGTACTTAATAACAAGAAACAAGTAGAAGCCTTGCTCATTGGCATAGATTTCAATACTAGACACACAGAAATTAGAGGATAAGTTCAAAATGTTTTTAAATTTTAAATTTAATATTGGAACAAACCATCATATTTGCTACATGGAACTAAGATAGGAGAAAGAATAAATGCAGAAGTTAAAAATCTATATTGACTCTATATTTCTTCAAAAAGTCATATACTTACAATTGAAGGAAGAATAAAATATCCTAAATGGGAACTGAATTGCAGCTAAAGAAGGATAGAGTAAAACTGAGGATCATAATTTTGAATGACTGCAAATTCATGTCCAGACCATTCACTCTGTAAGCATGCTAATTAGAATGAAAAAGTAGTCAGAAATCACTAAAATCAGAAGAATCAATATGATGCTGTAAAATATCAGAAAGAAGAATGTCTTTCTTTCTTAAAGAATTACAAGGAATGATAAAATACAGAAAAAAGATCTTGATGCTATTCTTCAGTAAAGTCCTACGTATTATATAATTATATAGGTGGCAGTAGTTAATATTTTCCTCAAGTACTGTTCTGTGTACATACCACTGCACAGCAAGGCACAAGCAAAGACATTCCCAGGATCTTTGTGGCAGAGTTATAACACTGACAGCAATACTGTCCTCCATGAGCAATATTCATGGACACACTCTGCATGGAGTAGATGAACAGAGTGTAGTATATTCACAACCTGACATCTGCCAGGAATTACAATGAATATGTGGAATATGCCCCTTAAATTGACAATTCACAGAACTAAGTAGTAACCACAACCACACAAAATCTAGTTTTATTACATTTACATAAAGTTCAAATATGAAATGCTATTGCTTAGTAGGTTGGACTATGAACATACCTATGATGAGGACCATGGAAATGGTGGTTATAGAAACTAAGAGAGTGGATGGCTTTTGAAAAGCAAGGTGACGTGAAGTTTTTCTTTCAGTGGTGAGGACAATGATCCAACAATATACCTACAATGTTTTCCTGTTTTCCTGGGAGTATATTCATTAGATGGTTTGTTAGAAAACTTTTTAAAGTAGCCAAGAAATGTTGCATGAATCTACCCCTTGCATAGAAGTTATTTGGTAGATTTACAGCTGCTCAAATTGCATATTCATGAGATTGGGTCAATGCAAAGCAAGAAGGTGATGGAGTTATGTGTAAGAGCTCCAGTTTTGATATTAGATATAGCTAGATTCACATTCATGTTCTAAGTTTTTAGTAGTTTAAATGTCTTGGGCATATTAGTGAAAATTTCTAAGATCAAGTTTATTTTGAAGATGAGTGTGACATTAATCCTCTGCAAAGTTATTATAATACAAAGTTACAATATATCAATGCCATAATAAATATTATACAAACCAATATTGTAAAATGAATATACACAGTGCCCAAAATAAGAAGAATCTCTTTATTATTTTAGGCACTAGTGACATCACCATGACATCTACAATCATTCAGAGGTCTTTACTAAATAGATCAATCTCTAGCAGTTTTCAATCAAGACCTAACTGCGGTAGGAATTATCAATATTTTAATCCAGGTCTTGCTGAATGAACAAGTAATTAATAAATTTATCAAATAACTCCATTAATTAAAATTTGGATGAGATCTAAACAGTCTGATAGGAAGCACATAACAGTATGAGATGAAGGAGAAGAAAATGAATTAAATGTGCATGCACATGAAATCATTCTGATTTGAGGCCTAATGCAAACAGAGAAATTGACAAGTACTTTGCTTACTTGGTTAATGAATGATTATAACATAAGTAAGCATGCTACCAACACCCAGTCCAAGAAACAAATTTTTCCTTTGGAGAGCTTTCTATTCTTTCAGCTTTGAGACTTGCTCATTATCTACGATTTCATAATAACCTGTTCTATGATTGTCTTCATCATTTTAGGACATGGAATTAGCCACTAAGCAAATACAACATTTTTTTTTAATGTAAAGCTAACAGAATAAAGCTAAATGTACTTTGCAAGTATGTATTTAGTTCAATACTATGTCTTATAATGAAAAATAATTATGACTACACCCCATACTATGTGATTAATATTCATACTGCTAGTTTAAAATATAAGAATATACCAGTGTCATTATCCATTCTGACATTAATAAATAGATTGCTACCTATGTTTGATTTGGACAACAAGGATGTTATGAATCCTTCTGCTTATATCTTTCAGTGCATTTATATGTAAACTGGATAATAATCACAATGTGATTATTTAAAAATTTCCCACTTGCCACTGTTATAACAACAAAGAATTTCATTCCTACAACTTAATTTTCTTCCTTTGACACTTTACTTGAAAATATATGTAGAGATAGAATTCAATAAACATTTTTTGACTTTCAGTAGATTGCTATTATTATTTATGTCTTCAATGAGAGACACAATTTACAAACATTGAAAGCAGAGGTCACCAAACAGAGGCCTATAAGCCACATGTGTGGTTTCCTATCAGTTCCTTTTATTTTTTTTTTTTCATTTGAAAATAGTGAGACAAATTTATTTTATCTTTTAATTTTTTTAAATTATTTTCTTTATTTTTGAGATTATAATTATATCACTTCTACTTCCTCTTTCCTCTCTCCAAAGTCTCCCATAATTTTAAGTGATATACATAAATAGAAAAATTATACACATTGGATCCATGAACACTGGTGTTTCTATGCATGTTCTGGGGTACATTTTTTTCTTTATGGTTAAAAATTATGTGAACAAATCAGCCTGAAGGGGGATAAGTTTATTTTGGGTCTAAGCTTTGGTGTTTCACTCTGAGGCTATGGGGTGAAGTACAAAATCATGGGTGCCATAGCCTGTAGTAAGAAGAGCAACTCGCTGCATAGTGGATCAAAGATACACACAGGGAGGGAGGGAGGAAAAGAGGAGGAGGTGAGAATCAAGAGGTAAGCAGAAGAGAAGATTTGGGAGAAGAGGAGGAAGGAGAACAAGGAGGAAGGCAAGGGAATACTGGGAAGAAAAGAAAAGGAGGTGGAGGAACAACATTAGCAAAACTGGAGTCAGGATCTCCCCTACACAGTATGCCCCACTGACTTACTACCCCATCCTGATACTAGGTTCTGTTCAGATTATGAGTCTATCAAAGGATCAACCCACTGATGAGGTTAAGATACTGGCAATACCATAATTTGCCAAAAGTGTATCAATCACTAGGTGATAAACAAGATTCAATGTGTATAGTCTTTTCTGGAGCCATCACATATTTAAAAAAATAAGTGTATTATGTGTATATTTTAAGAAACTGCAATAGTTTTAAATGATTTGATTTATATAAGGTATAGTTCAGCAAGCATTTACACCTCTGGTATAGTATTCAATCTATTTATATCATATTACATCCTATTCTTTAATCTATTTAGATCACAAAACTCTCATTTTCCACATGTCTATAAAACATCTCAACTTTCATGACTACCTTCATTCTACCCTTCCAGTCACTTTGGGAAACTGAATGACTGGGGCAGGTAAAAGGTAAACAATGCTTATCTAATTGCTATGCTGAGTGCTCTTTTTACATCAAGCATCCTACTAGCTAGTCTGATGTCGAAATGACATCACTGTAGGTGTCAGAGATGTGATTTGATGTTTGTTAGGAAGCCAGGAGGATTGTCAGAAGGGTTTCCTCAAGAAATAGAACTCTAGAACCTTGTATATGTTTGACATCCTTTAATTTATGACAAAAATGCCAACTGAAAATATTTTATTGCATTTAAAATATGAGAGCAAGAAATTTCAAGAATTATGAAGTATACATTCATCTGCCAAGAATCATATTACCTACTGAGTTCCTATGCCTATCATTCAACATGAAGGAAGAAGAAGAAGAAGAAGAGGAGGAGGAGGAGGAGGAGGAGGAGAACCCTACAAGATGTCATTGTCAGCATCTAGCTTTTAATGTATACCTGGATGAAACTTTTTAAACTGTTTTGCATGGAAATCCATGGAGAGAGAAATACACAATTTCTTTCAGGGTCTATACTTCCATAAGAAACAGCATTGTTCTGAAGTTTGAAGAGAGAAGCAGTTTGACGCAGATATGTATTATACTGATATCCAAGACTATATATAAATGCACAGAAAATATCATTTAAAAACTCATTATGTATGTGTGGTGGCTAAATCACCCAAATAAATTGATTTCCTTTAAATTAGAGATTGTGAAGAGTAAGAATATGAACACCCAGGATGATGAGGTAGACTATTCATGACACAAAATTGAAATCACCCACTGAAAAATCACTGAGGAATATGAGGTTGTGTTATTTGGCTTGGTTTCTGAGATTCGCAGCCCAGAAGTCTATTTCGTCAAGAGAACTAACATGATAAGCCCAGCCAAATTTCAGGCAATGTTTCTTCAGGTTTCTCACTCCCCTCCCCCAAACATACTTAATTTTACTTTTCAATTTCTACATGTGTGACTACGTGTATACATGTGCATAGATTTGTGTGTGTGTGTGTGCAGACATATGTTTCAGTGAATAAAACCTAAGTGTTCATGCATACTAGCCACAGACTATACAAGTGACCTACCTCCTCATCGCTCCACTTTATTTTTGTTTTCTTTTTACTGTCTTTATTTACTAAGATTCCTCTGAGTATTTCCCATAGTCTAGTCATTGTTGGAAGGAACTCAAATTTTAATGAACAAAATAGAAAAAATTCTGCCATTTGGAGTTTATATTCTTCTTAATGAGTCATAGGTGGGTTTTCTTGCTTGTAATAGGATTCTGATTATTGGAGAATTCCCAGAATAGCTTAGCAAAATAGGGCAAATATCCGCAGCACCACAGCCTGGATGAACACAGTGGGAGCGTCTTTAGCAAATTAGAAAAAAAGAGCATCAAGAAGCAAAGCAGTTAGAAAGGAGGAAACAAGCTCATGTTGTTTTATTTAGGACAGACCTATAGAAAAAGAAAACTTCAAGACAACCTAATGTTACTTGGTAAAATCCATCTACTTGGCACAGAAATTGCCAACTTTTATCAGAATAATTATAAGTACTATGGAATTCCCAAGCAGAGACATACTATAGGAGTAAATAGGCCATAATGTAAAGAGACATTAAAGAGTTAGAATAGTGCAGTACAAAACTGATAATTATGGAAACATTCCTAAAATGGTGCTTAACAATGCTGCTGGTTTTGTGAAGGAAACTTCACAGAGGATCTAGCAATGGTTGTCAGCTCACAAATTTTAAAATCAGATGATTTAGACATGATTGATACATTAAAATCCTAGAATAAAATTAGCACATATGACACAAATAAAATACTTGGAGTTTTAGTTATCCCAATCCAGGGAGCCATTGTGTCCTGAAATAAATGACCTCACATGTACTCCCTAGCTCTAATATGATTCAGATGTTATTGTCTTTTCTTCTTCTTCTTCCTCTTCTTCCTCTTCCTCTTCTTCTTCTTCTTTTCCGAGACAGGGTTTCTCTGTATAGCTCTGGCTGTCCTGGAACTCACTCTGTAGACCAGGCTGGCCTTGAACTCAGAAATCTGCCTGTCTCTTCCTTCCAAGTGCTGGGATTAAAGGCATGTGCCACCACTGCCTGACTTGTTATTGTCTTAATATGGGTAAAACATTCAAAATCATACTAATTATGGAAATACCACTATTTTCAAGCCAGTCCCCTAAGTACTTTCTCTAGAGTATTTCATTTAATCCTCATGGTAGGATAACAATACAGTTCCTATCAATCCATTTTAAAATTTACATCTATTTAATTACTGGGAGTATGTATGTGTATGCATCCCACAGTGTTCACGTAGATGAAAGTCAGTGACAACTTTGTGGAGTCACTTTTACCCTCCTACTATGCAGGTTACATATTTTAAACTTGGATCATCAAGCTTGGTGGCACGTGCCTTTATTCACTGACCCATCGTACATTCTAACTCTTAATACGTTGACTTTAATGATGATGGGTTGGAAGCTCAAAGAAGTCATGTGATGCCATCCATCAATGTAATTAACTTCACTGGAGAATCAATTGATTTATCATTGCTTTCTTTCTCATGCTGAGATTATCTTTATATTTATATACATGTCATTAAGCATTGCCTTTCTCAATGAGTCATAAACTAAAAACAGGCTTTGATGAGTTCCCATTCACCAATGCTGCTCCATTCCTTTACTTGATGTAGAACATTGGCATCTCTTAGTAAAATATAACAGAGTACATTAATGAATAAGTAGAAGAATGAATGAGTAATGGATAAACAATACAAAAAGAACATAGATTTTGAAAAGAAATGCCCAGATTTACTAACTGAACACAGAGATCCAAATACTATAAGCAAAAATTACAGAACAAAAGTTGAAAAATAATACCTTTAAGGTTAAAAAATGAATAATAAAAAGAAGTCTCATAAATAAAAGAATGAAGCTAGAGAAGTAGATAGATGAGGCATAAAATCTAGGTGAGGGAAAACAAAATTGGTTCTCCATCTTGCATCGGACCAAACTAAGAGTGGAAAAATGATAAACGAGTACAGCTTTTACATGTGACTTTCTCTATCACATGACACCTCTTTTACTGTAATCTCCATTTGTTCGCCTTGACTTGTGAACTAATACACAGTCTTTCTTTATAGAAATTTTCATTAGGATGTGAATGTTATGATTAAAAAACACCAACTTTCCTTAGGGTTATATACTTGGCAAGAGTAATGCAGACAGAAGTTCATCTGATTGAGCAGGTACAATGAGATGCAGGAGATTCTGTACCCCTATTCTGAATCTTTGTGAGTTATAACTTTGTAGGGAACATATTCCTGTGTGTCTATTCAGCTTTGGTACCATGAAGAATATATCCAAAATTCAACAGAGCAAGATTACATTCCTCCACTTTGATAGGTTTTCTGGGCTTGGGCCATTTACCATATGATTAATCTTGACATGATATCTTAAAACTAAATGATTCATTAATTTACAAAGCAGTGTTTACTCTATCAATAGGTACACTTTCTGAAGCCAGACAAAAAAGTCCAGAGGACAGTAATATGCACAGGACCTTTCTAAGGTAGTCATTCAACTATAGTATGAAACACAGTATGTCAACATTAGTTGATGGTCTGTCTGTTAGAAAGTACCCTCCTAGAATATAGAAGTTTCTGAACAAAATGAAACCTGCAGAGCACAAGTTTCTTTCTCTCTTTGTCTTCCACGGGAAACTCCTAGCCTTAATAACACAAATATTCCAATAGTATGTTAAAACTGCTGAAGACTATGTCTGAACTAGGTCATTCAAGTTGTTTCTTGTATTCATGAGAGGAACATTCTAGAATTCTCTGCACAATTCTTTACTTCTAAAATGGTAAAAGCATTTATCACTGCACAAGTGAATATAGACTCTTTTCATTTTAAACCATTCTAGACTTCTCTGTAAGGTCATTTCTGGTGAAGTGGATGCTGTTGGGTTTACTCATCAATTAGAGCTAGAGGGAAAATGAAAACTAATAGGAGCAGTCGGCCTTTATGCAGTGTAATGGAAAATAAAAGGGATGGGAAGGTTTGGAGAGTAAGCAACCCAGGAACATAGCAAAGAAGGCAGCAGGATCCAAAGATTTACATGAGAGGCAAGCAAGGAAGAAAGGGCACCTTATTCTTTGTATAGCGTGATCCTCATACAGCTAAAGAAAACCCAACCCAGAAAATGCCCACTTGAATTGGTAGTGACCAGTAAGGATTCACAACTTCACAGTCCTAGATTAAAAAAAAAAAAAAAGTTGGAAAATGTCCCCTAAATCTGTTTGCTTTAAAAACAATTTTCCACTAACGGTACACCTCACCACCAACTATAAATTATCATGCTTGCTTGATTCAGAGATGTATTAAAAATTGGTCAATTTCACACTGAAAATATATGTATAAATATGTATAAATATGCTCACACTGTTTTGTGATGTATAAGAAATTAGGGAAGATTTGTACCCTGCCAAGTGTGCCTAGTGCTTTTGTTGATCAGAACCACCATGAGCAAGCAGAACCAGGTATCATTTGTGCGGCCCAAGAGCCCGCCTTCCTGCCCGGCATCAAGGAACAAGTAGGCTACAGAGAGGGGCCCACAATAGAGACCAAGAAAATCCAGCCTCAGCTCCCAGATGAAGATGGCAATCACAGTGACAAAGAAGATGAACAGCCTCAAGTAGTTATTTTAAAAAAGGGAGACCTAACAGCCAAAAAGGTCATGAAAATTAAAGCGAAATAAAGCTGGCCATAGTAGATGAAGAACTACTTCTAGCTGAAGTAAGAATTGTGAATTGAAAACCAGTTAAGCATTCCTCAGATGAAAAGTGTTCAGGTTTAACAGCAAGCTCCAAAAAGAAGAAAACAAATGAGGATGATGTAAATAAGCAAAGTTCCGTTAGAAAGAACTCACAAAAACAAATTAAAAATAGCAGTCTCCTTTCTTTTGACTGCTTGTGAAGATAAAAATGTGTAAATATAAACATCGTGGACTTGGTTTCCTTCGAAAGTAATGAGGTAATATTTTTCCTGTATCTTCAAGTAATACTTTGCACTAGTACTATAGATTCATTACAGAAAAATTCAGAAATACAGGAAAGGTTTTCATGAAATACCATCCATCACTGCCAGATATTCACTAATGTTGACCTATGGGTATGTATACATGTATATTGCATTTGAAAACAAAATTGAGATTGATATACATGTTCTTTGTCCTGCTTCTTAGAATTACATTCATAGAATTTACTGAAGTTGTTTCTTTCAAAATCTAACATTAAAGGCTTACAGAGGATTTCATAAATGAAAATAAAGAAACTAGGGAAAAGTTTTACCAAAGAATATTTAGGAAGAGGAAAGAGGTTCTTATCAGCATTTCAGGATTAGGTTATTCAGTTATAGATTTCCTAGAAACATTTAATATTGAATATGTGCCTGAACTATTGAATTGTGTTTTATAAAGACTTTATTTTATGCCCCATTTAAGTTGCATTCCTAAACAACTAAGAAAATTTCAAAAAATTGTTTTGGAGGCTGGCGAGATAGTGCAGCAGTTCAGAACACTTCCTGGTTTCCCAACGAATTAGAGTTTGGTTGCAAGCACCCACTTATAGCTCACAGCTGCCCTTACTTCCAGCTACAGGATCTGCCAGCTATTCTTCTTTCCTTCTTGGGCACTCACATCCATACAAATAATTTAAAAATAAAATAATTTAATTACTTACATATATGTGTATTCACACATGAGAGCAGGTACCTAAAAAAGGCACAGGATCCACTGGAGCTGGAATTAACATTCAGCTGTAAACAGTCAAATATGGGTTCTGGGAACCAAACTCAAGCCTTTTGCAAGCCCAGTGCATTGTTTTAACTGCTGAGCAATCTCTCTAGGTCCACTGCTGGTGCATTTAAAATACCTAGAAGATACCATCCTATGATATCAATATCAGCACAATATAGTTCATTAAAACTAACATTTCATTATTTTGTTCATTTTGATTTTATTTGATTTTTGGCAACCAGAGAAGTTTGATAATGGACAAGATAGTATCTTTGTTAGATATTGTAACAGCACTGCAAAGAGGCATAAGATTCTTCTTTTTCTTAGAGGTCCATTCAGCAACTCTAGGGGAGAGACTGTGATACATGAGCCGTTATCGAAGTACTTGAGCTTTAAAATAAAGTTGTTAGTTATATGTGGCAAAACACTGAAAATTATTGACAGTATGTATTGTCTATATTGGAACTGACTATTACCTCTACTTTTGTGTATTTGTACATTTTCCTTAAATATTATAATTGGAAGATATTGAACAAACCTTAGGTATTTAAGTGTTTCCTGGTATATCATCACAGGAACTAAATACTATTAAGTGTCACTAAACTTTATTAATCTTGTACAAGTGTTATTAAGATTGCTAGTTTTATATTGAGCTGCCACTAAGTCTTCACTGTAAACATCCTGGCAATGATGTTTGGAATTATTAAAATTGCCTGCAGGTGGCCATTTGACAGACTCTGCCCAATATACCTTGTAGCCTTGACTGAGAGAGAAGCTGTCAGCTAAGCACCCATTTTATACATTGTCATAATGACAGGTTGGGTGCTGAGGACACTTAACATTCACTCTGAAGACACTCTAGTGTCCTGGGCAGAGGACCACTGTTACCACAGTGAAAAACATGCTCTTGTCTTGGTCACTCCAGACTGTAGTCATGGTAAGCTAGATAGTCCTTTGTGAACTCAATATGATCTTGTACCCATGTTTTACCTAGGCTAGAGTGCTTGTGATTAGTGAAAGCATGGACCTCATTTTCATTAAAGACTGTGTAATGAATGGTGCAAACACAGTCATTTGCATGGAAGCCTGCCACATTCTGTGTCACTATGATTAGTGATTAGAAACAGGTCTGTCAATTACTTTTCAGATTAGCTAGGAGACCTTCTCTTTTGCTGCCTCCTGGAGTTATAGCACTATGCTTAATGAAATGGTCTTTATTTGCCTACATTTAATCTCTATTGTAAGTTAGAACAGTAATATCAGTGGTAACATTGGCAATAGCAGCCAGAGGACCACTAAAGAGCTAAAGAGTTTCATTCAGCAAGTAGGTGGGGCATATATGAGACTGGGGACTACAGAAGATACAGAGTTCATGACAGCAGGAGTAAAGAAAGGTAATGTAGGAAATGGAGGTGAAACTGAAGAAAATTAAAAGGTATTAAAGATCTAGAGAAGAGAAGCTGGGTACTGTTCTTAGATGCATGAGAGTTACAGTGCTTGTCACTATGGAGCAGAAGGTCACAGGACTCTGGGCCTTTTCAGAGCTCTAACACAAGTAGGACTTGCCTGCTGCTTCTAGTCAGTGCTACTAAAAGCTTAGGATGACACACAGGGCTAAGGTGAGTATAAAAGTATGCCTCCAACCTGAACACCCAGAGATGTCATTCTCTGGCATCTAAACCATGTACAACATGATAGAAGCCAAGAGGGCCTGAGCCTGAATCTTCCAGTCTACCCCTAATCACTGGTTGTTTTAAAGTCCAGGAATGCTAGCACTGATTATTCCTCTGCTGCTAACTTATATCTGGGTAGGGCAAAGGATCACATGAATGATTACTAGCAATATTAGTGAATATGTTATATTAATGTTGTTAATATTGGTTAATGAACTATTAACCAAATATATTTCATAGAATTTATTCAGAATTCTTGTGCAATATACCTGTTTTTAGAAATATGATTATAGCATGTCATGAATACTGGTAGAGAATTTTCTATCAAGAAGTACAGGAACACAAGGTTCATTTGGCAGTTGATAAATTCGGATAAAGAGGAGCCTATGAACCCTTAAGGATTAATACAACTAAAGCATTTTAGGACTTTCTTTTATGGGATGGAAATCCAACTCAGTTTGACTTAAGCAAATGGATTTTGTTTTTTTTTAAATTTGTGTAAGCTCATGTATAAATTTATCCATCCTCAGTGTTAGATGGTTCCAGGCACAAAATGCAATAAAAGATTAGTGCCTATTTTCTTTTTCTGCCTTTTCCATCTTCATAGAAGCTACATGATGACCAACTCTAACTCTACAAATTGCTTGTATTTAGAAATAAATAGAATCCTTTCTCTATACTTTCTCTAAATTCTAAACTTTCTCCAAATGTCTAAGAGTCTGGTGGCTCTCCTGGGCTGTGGAGTACTCCCTGATCCACTCTCCATGAGGCTGTGCCTTTAAATCTCATGTTTTGCCTTAAATTGAGATTCCAACCACATGTACTGAGATGGAGATGGGGAATGGAGAGAGATGAAGATGACAAGATTCTAGCAATTGAATTTGACGGCCATTCTTATATCACGGAGAGTTACGAGTGCAGCCTACATAGACAAATGGAGGTATGAGTGATATATACAGTGTACTGGCTACTTTTCTGTGTCAAATTGACACAACCAAGCAAGCCGGTAAGCAGCATTCCTCCATGGCCTCTGCATCAGCTCCTGCTCCTTGACCTGCTTGAATTCCAGTCCTGACTTCCTTTCATGAAGAACAGCAGCATGGAAGTGTAAGCTCAATAAACCCTTTCTTTCCCAACTTGCATTTTGGTCTTGATGTTTGTGAAGGAATAGAAACCCTGACTAAGACAAATTGGTACCAGGAGTGGAGTATTCCTGTGACAACCTGACCATGGTTTGGGGAGGACTGTGGAAGGACTTTGGAACTTTGAGCTAAAAGAGCCATTGCGATGTTAAAAGTTCTGTGAGGTGTTCTGTAGGAGCTTGGAAGATAATGTTGAGAACAATGCAGAAGATGGAGGCCTGGCTTGTGAAATTTCAGCTGGAAGATTAAAGACTCTTATCAGGGCCGTTGCTATTTGACTGTGAAGGTTCTGTGGTTTTGGTTAACTGGGGCTGAAGGATTGCCTGTGATTAACAAGATACCAGAACAACTAAAGCAAAACCATTGCATTACTGGGACTATTGATGCTGGTTAGCTGGAGTTGGGAAACTGGTGGTGATTGGGAAGAGACCAGCATCATTCAGGTGAAATCTTCTGGGAAGTGTTTTCTGAGAGCACAAAGAGGCTGTGTTCCAGAGACAGCCAAGATTGTACCTTGTGCTGTGGCTGGACTTGGTAATGTGTAAGAGTCACCCAGGTGGTACTGGTTTCATGAAGGAGTCATGAAGAGCAGCTGAGACCTGGGCACTGTGAGAGGCCATTGGTGAAGGTGCAGCCTCAGTTGCAATTGATGGCCCAGGACTGAAAGGGTCATGCAAAGGAAGTGAGGTTTGGCACCATGAAGAGAGTCTATGAGAGGCTGTTGGTAAAGTCAGTTGAAGCGGAAGACAGCAGAGTTTTGGAGATACCAGTACCATGAGATGACCACCTAGAACAGCGGCAGCAGTGGAGTACAGGCATCTGGAGCCTAGAAGACAAGGCATGTGCTACAAAGGGCAGAGCTGGAGAAGTGACTCAAGCCCTTGGATGAATCCAGAAGATTGTGAGTGGATCCCAGACATTGGATGGTTGGCATTTGTTTTTGCGTTTGATTGTGACTGTGCCCTGATACATTTTCCCTCCTGAAGGAAGAAGGTATTTTAGTGGAGCCCACAGTTAAGAGACTTTGAATTTTTTTAAAAGACTTCGAATTTTAAGAGATTGGATGTTTAAAAGGGATTGAAATGTTAATATGTAAGAGTTTGCAAAGACTGTGAGACTTTTAAAGTTTCTTAGATCTTGGGGATGAATAAGAAAGTAAGCGTTGAGGCTTAATGGTGATGTGTGTCAAGTTGACAAGGGGTCAATTTTACTGGCTAGTTTTGTGTGTCAACTTGACACAAGCTGGAGTTATCACAGAGAAAGGAGCTTCAGTTGAGAAAATGCCTCTATGAGATCCAGGTGTAAGGCATTTTCTCAATTAGTGATCAAGGGCTGAGGGGCCCTTGTAGGTGGTACTATCTGTGGGCTGGTAATCTTGGGCTCTATAAGAAAGCAGGCTGAGTAAGCCAGAAGAAACAACCAAGCAAGTCAGTAAGCAGCATTCCTCCATGGCCTCTGCATCAGTTCCTGCTCCTTGACCTGCTTGAATTCCAGTCCTGACTTCCTTTCATGACTAACAGCAGCATGGAAGTGTAAGCTCAATAAACCCTTTTCTCCTCACCTTGCATCTTGGTCATGATGTTTGTGCAGGAATAGAAACCCTGACTAAGACATACAGTAAAGAAATATGAGCACTGCTTAGTTTTCTAAGTGGCAACACTCATGACTTTGACAGTTTCAAAGGGACACTCAATTCTATTAGTACAACTGGTACTTGGAGTTTTTAAATCTTCTTATATAATTTTGGGTTATGTAAGTATTTATATTTGGAATCTTAGTTTTCAGCTTGAAGAGTTTAACTGAGTCTTTCATGAAAAGAACTACTTCCATTCTTGCAGATGATATCAGGCTATTTAGCCACACTAGCATGGCAGGGACTCCTATATCAGAGGCCACTCTCATCTATTCTCAACAAGGACACAATGTGGTTTTAATTATTCTGTCTTTCCACAGGTTGTTTATCAAATATCAGCTTTTGTCTCCTACTATACCACCATTCCCTCCTTATTTCCCATGCCTACACTGACACCAGAGTTCTCTTCATTGCTATCCCACAAGCACTCTCTGGATACCAGACACTGGGTCAAGAGCTTTGTATGGGCATACTACCATTTGATCTCAGTGGCATTTAAAAAGAAGAGGCAAGGTAAGTTCAAGGAAATGAAGTAAGATGTCTGGTTTCTACATCATTAGACAAAGCTCAGATGGAAACTCAACTCTTCCAGATACCATTTGATGTGGTCAGCACCACCTTCCACTGTCGCTATTCCACATATGCCGTACAAACTAAACTCCTAGTTGATAGGGAACAATAACCATATCAGAATATCCTAGTGTTTCCCTGGGACCATACAGATGGACTAGTACTTCATGTGAGAATACAGGTGGTATAGTAATTTATGTGAAGTGAGCAAAATCTGAAGAACATGATGAATGTGACAAAGGAAAAGGAGTATCTGGTACCACTAAAATCTTCACGTTTGAGAGAGAAATCCCTTCCCTTAAAGTACATTTCTGAAATGTACTTTAGTCTACTTATATTCATGTATTTTTTTATTAAATGTACTTATATTCATGTACTTATATTAAATGTACTTTTTTAGTCTACTTATATTCATGTCTTAAATAGTGATTCTTTAGAACGCATCCTCCCTGGGGATATTCAGCAGTGTCTCTCCCACTATTCTGAAAAATATGAACTCAAGTCATGATACCAAATCCACCTTTAAAGAGAAGAGTAGAACTGACAAGGCTGATCGGAAGCTCCTTTACCTGTATATCTATATGTATAATGTATATACCATATATGTACATCCCTATGTGTGTGTGTGTGTGTGTGTGTGTGTGTGTGTGTCTATGCTATGGGAACCCTCAGTATAGAAGACAAGAAAACAAACTAAAGAGACATCCATAGGTAATAATGTCTGAGCTTAGAATTTCTCCCAAATGGGAAGGGCTAGAGAATGTCCATTATTTTTCATTCACTATTTGAAGTATTGAAGTTTCCATTTTATCTAAGTCCTCTACCTTATTATATATGAATATATGTATATGTGTATTATGTTCTTATGCACAAATATATGTATACTTATATAAAATAAAATATAAAAATACATTCGGACCACTCAAATATGTTGAACATCTAGAAAACTGTTCTACCCATGTTATTAATGTCATATGAAAGGATGACAATTCACCTAGACTGTTCTGAGGTTCAGAATATTTCATATAAAAGAAAGATAAAAAAGAAAACAAACAAACAACAACAAAACAAAGAAGAATACAAAGCACCATGTAAAAGGCTTTAGGTTAAAAAGCTAACCATGTAGGTTGCTGGATTCTTATCACGCCATGCTACTTCTCTCAGACCACATGACATATAGATGAATGTTCTTCCTTACTCACTGTACTACATCTCCATAAAAGCCTTTAGTCACTTCTGGATAACTTCAATTTACATTAAGCCATATAAAACCAAATGTAAAACATGCAGTTACTCCCTCATCAAGGATGCTGTAACCATGTATACCTGTCTGTAACCTAATACCACAGCACAGAGGTAAATCACTGATTGTCATTTTAATGGTTGTTCAACAATATTAAATATTTTATATTTATATACTGACTAACTTTTTAAGTGTGATAGTGTCTCATCATGTAATTGTGGCTAGCCTAGAACTCTGTCTGTATTCCAGGTTGGCCTCAAATTTCGGTCCATCCTTGTACCTCAATATTTTGGATGTTGCGATTAGGAATGTGTATCACCACTCCCAACTACATGAGTATTTTGTATCTCAAAGACCTCTGCCCTATTCCACAAATAATGATCCAGGAACAACAAGGATCAGCTGCCCTTTCATTTTTTCTCTTTATCTTTTACTACTTGTAACAAACTTATTTACATATACACATCAGACTTTAAAAACTTAAGTATTTAGCTTCCACCTTAAATCAAGGAAAAAGCTTGTGGGATAGAGGAAAGCTTGAACAAGGATATGGTGGATTTCCTTATAGAGTTCTGAGTCCTTGGTGTTCTGTTTATTAATGCTATTTAACAGAAATTGGGGAGCTTCCCTGAAGCCTGACAGGGAAGCTCAATGGAACAGGTTCCATGAGGGGATGAAGCATCAGAGGACACATAAATATTATCTGATTTCTTTACACACCCATGTATGCAGAAAACAAACAAACAAACAAACAAACAGAAAGTTGGCTGAGACCCAAGTCATTTTGTATATTATCACCAGTAAACTTAGACTGAGGTAGACAGCTTTGAAAAGTTAATGACCATTTATGCTTCTGATAGAGGATTTATGCCTCTGATAGAGGTTTTAGGCAAACAGGATTTAGAAAACTTGGTATCAGTCACAACCAAGTAAACTGGCACAAATAATTACAGTATTAAGGAGATAGTAACAGCTTTCTTTTGAAATGCTGTGAATTTGATGCAGAGTGTCCCTAAAAGAGCAATAGATGCCTTGAGTGCCTGTGGAGTTCCACAAAGGATGGGTCGCAATTTTAAATTTCAAACAGACTTCAAATATGCTATTATTCTAATACACTTTCATCCTACATGCTAATTTCAATTATGTTAGCTTAGTACTCAATTAGGTAAGACTTTTATTTTTTCCCAAGGAAAATATATATTAAATGCAAAGATGAAGTATTCCCTAATTGCTCTTCATTGTCAAAGATAAGATTTTAAACATAATTTTATATCGTGTATATATGCTGAGTGTATGTATGTGAACAGCATACATAAAGAAGCCTAATATGGTCCTAAGAATCATTGGATCCTCTGAAACTGGGGTAACAGACAATTTTAAGCTACCATGAAGTGCTGTGGACTAAGCACCATCTCCTCTCAAAGACCATTTAAATGCTCTTAACCACTTAATTATCTCTCCAGCCTCAAGATTAGTTTATTTGTACTGAGAAGTACTTTGATTTCTGATGTCTTCTTTTTGCCTCTTCTTCATTTAACAATATATTCTTTTAACACATTCAATGAAGGTCAAAATTAGAAAGGTGTAGTACAACTTTAAGTAAAATGATAAAGGCCTCATGGTCATTGGCAAATATGATAAGTATCAAGTGGTTGCTTGTTTCAAAGTACAGAATTCTAGACCAGCTGCTGGCTAAAAATACAGAGGTGCTAGTACTAATACATGGCTTATTCTATGCAGGGACGGGTTCATAAAGGCAAAGGAAAGATGTCATCCCTGCTCATGCTTAAAGACAGTTTTTGTTCAAATGTTAGGATATGGATCTTTCTGAAGGCATGTTCAATTTTTCAATTTCTTGTGACCTAAACACAGCATTCAGGCCTGTGGGGCATCAGAATAAGAGAAATGGGTCTAGGGACACATCATATCAGCACTTATTACTGATGATCAATAGGAATATAATTAAGGATTTCTTAATTTGGGGGATGGTGAGATGGCTCAGTGGTTAAGAGCATATGTTACCCTTTCAGAGGATCTGAATCCAGGCTGTAAATAGCACATGACAGTTTACCACATTAGTAGCTCCAGTTCCAGGGTATCCAACCTACATTTCTGACCCCCATGGGCATTTGGAACATACATAGTACACATACATACATGAAGACAAAACTCTCATATGTATTAAAAAACAATAAATGACATTTATGATATTTTTAAATTTCCTAATTTAATTGAATTTAATTTTAATTTTAATTTAATTGAAAACAATTATTTTTAAACTCAGAAATTAAAATACTATGGGAAAAATAAAAACCAGACCACAGCACGCTTATACTTTTCCAAAAGTAAAAGTAAAATTAAAAATATTAGTTTATAATAAGTCTTAGAGCAATTTAATGGATTCTGGGTTATTTACACATTTAATAATATTAAAGTATATTTAACTTTATTTTTATTTATGTATGTATAACTCTCTCTCTCTCTTTCTCTCTCTCTCTCTCTCTCTGTGTGTGTGTGTGTGTGTGTATTACTACTGTGTTCATGGAGACAAAAGTATCAGATCTCTCTGACCTAGAGTTACAGGTAGTGGCGAGCTGCCTGACGAGGATAGGGAACTTACCTAAAATACTTTGAAAGAGCAGTATATTTTGCAATGTCAAGAAAACCTTACAATTCTAAACATATACATATTGAATACAAGTATACCCAATCTCATGACGAACATACCACTAGATGACTAGATGAATAGGCATTGTTTAATTTGAACATAATAGTAACAGATTTGCTGGCTAGTTTTATGTCAGCTTGACATAAGCTAGGAGAAAAAAGTATAAATTTACTAAATGTGTCTGAAAGATTGGCCTGTATACAAGTCTGTGGTGCATTTTATTTGCTAGTGAATCACGTAGGTGTCCACAACTCATTGTGGATGATATCACTCCTGGATAGGTGTGGTCTTAAATACTGTAAGAAATCAAACTGAGCAAGCCAGGAGGAGCAAATCAGTAAGCAAGATTTCCCCATGGTCTCTGTTAAATGTCCTGCCTTCAGGTTCCTGCCTTGGGTTCCTGCCTTGGGTTCCTACTCTTTCTTCCCTTCAGATATATTTCTCCCTAAGTTGCATTTGGTCATGCTGTTTTATCACAGCAATACAAACCCTAATTGGGATAGGCCATTACTTTAGTACCTTTCTGTGATAAAAGCAAGTCATCCCAGTTAAAATATCAACAGGGAAACATCTTCAATAAATAACAATGTATATCAAATGGACTCTAAATGTATCTATAGAATGCTTCACCCCAATACTGTGGGACACACACTTTTCATAGCATATTATTCTTCACAGCAGCTTATTTTCTCCAAATTAGATTGTATGCTAGAATACAATGTTTTTGGCAAATGTAAGAGATCTGAAACAACTTTTTTGTAGTATATTCTATCATAGTGGAATAAAAGAACACAACAGTAAGAGTTACAATAAAATAAATACAAATTCATTGAGACTGTGAAACACACTACTAAATAATGAAGGGATCATTGATGATGTTAAAAAGATTATTTAAAAATTCCTGGAATTTATAATGAAAACAAAACATATCAATGCTTTTAAGATATCATACAATATCTTGAGATGGAAAATCATAGCTTAAAATTCTTGCATGCAGAAATGTCAAATATATAGCTTAAGAATATACCTTAAACCAAGTCAAAACTCCAATAGTTTATTGGATGAAAAATATGATCTGGGCAATAATTTGCAAAATAGAAGTGAAAAAATATGAAGAACCAATGAAACAAAGACTTTGCCATTTGAAAGAATAAACAAGATTAAGGAAATAAAGAAATTACCAAAATTAATAAAAGTAGAAATGAAATGGGTGTCATATGATCAGATACTAAAGTAATTCAGAACATTTTAATTATAAAAATTAAAAACATATATACTACTATATCAGAAAATAATAAGAAAAATAATGGCTCCAGCTACATTTGCCTTATCTGGCATCAATGGGAAGGAGGCCATTGTTCCTATGGAGGCTTGATACCCCAGCATAGGGGGATGCTAGAGTGGTAAGGTGGGAGTGTATGGTGGGTGGCGAAGCACCCACTTAGAGGCAAAGGAGAGAGGAATGAGATGGGGGTTTGAGGAGGAGAGACTGGAAAGGGAGACATTTGAAATGTAAATTAAATAAATAATAAAAATATATAATAAAAATAAAAAGGAGAAGAAACATGAAGAATTTCTGCAAAGTTTCTAACATGTCGAAAGTAAAGTAAGAAAAATAAACAGTTTATGATATTCTTTATCAAGCAGTAACATTGAAATAGTAATTTAATAAGCACCTTCTAGGTGAAAAAGTTCAATTGAGCTGTAAATTTCATTAGAACTCTGAAAGACTAACACCAATGTTTTTCAAAGTGTTCCAAACAATAGAAAAGGAAGGGACACTACCAAATTCATGTTACAAGTTTAGCATTAACTAATGCTAAATCCAGATAAAATGCCAATAAATAAAGAAACCAGAGGCCAATCTTTCTGATGACTATAAATGTAAAAATTTTCAAGTTTGCAGCCCCAGGGAGGGAGCAACAGTGGCAACTGGCCTGATCCCTCGATACTCCCAGAGACTGAATCCCAACCAAAGAATACACATGGAGGGACCCATGGTGCTGGCCACATATGCGGCAGAGGTGGGTCTTGTTAGACATCAGGGGGAGCAGAGGCCCTTGGGCCTGAGGGTGTTAGATCCCCCAGTATAGGAGAATGCCAAGGAGGGAAGATGAGAGTGGATGGGTGGGTGGGTGGGGGAATACCCCCATAGTGGAAGGGGGAGGACGGAGGGAATGGGTAGGTCCCAAAGGGGAGATATGGAAAGGGAGAAACATTTGAAATGTAAATAAAGTATGAAAAAACCTCTCATAAATAAACAAAGAAACATAAAAACTCATTCACCATGATCAACTTGGTTTCTTTCCACAGATGCAGGGGTAGTTCCTCATACTCAAATTGATAAATGCAATGCATCATATAAATGGACAAAAGACAGAGATCACATGATCTCCATACATACTCAAATAGCTTTTTGATAAAGTACACCATTCTTTCATGATAAAATCCTGAAGAAACTGAGAATCAAAGAAACATAGCTGACTACAAAAAACTATATGTAATATATCTGTAGCCACCATTATACTAAATATCTTAATGCTCAAAGTATTTCTATAGAAATCAGGAACAAAAACTGCGACAACATTTTCCGCTCTTGTTCAGCCCAGTACTTTTAGTCATAGTGTAATAAGACAGAAGAAATGAATAAAAGAATTCAAATAGCAAAGTAAGATGTCAAGGTATTAGAATTTATAGATAGTATAAATCTCTACTTAAAAGAATCTGAAGACATTAACAGAAAACCTATGAAACTAATGAGTGCTGTCAGCATAGTGGAAGAAAACCAAATCAAAATTCAAAAGCCAGAGGTAATTATATATACCAATAAAAAAAAAATTCAGGAATCAATCTCTATCACAGTTGCTGAAAAATAACTTTAACATAAGCAAAAGTGAAAGACTTCTATAATGAAAACTAACACATTCACAAGAAAAATTAGAGACCCTAAAGAGAGGAAGACCTTCAATGTTCATATCATAAAAATTAATATTTTCATTGCAATGATATATACTAACGTGTCACAATGCTCTACTGCCATTTAGCAACATTCTGCTATGCCATCACCGCATACTGCTGTTCTAATACACTGTTTTTCTGTTTCATCATTATAGTTCACTGTCTCATCACAATACTCTACTGGGCTATCACAATGATCCAACGTCCACTTACTGTGCTGAACTGTCACAGTAGCCCCTTTCCATATTGCAATTCTCCTCAATTATATAACATGCTGTGCCACTGCAGTGATTGTCTCTTGCATTTCTTTTTATTTCATTTTTATTGGTTATTTATTTTCATTTCAAATGATACCCCCCTTCCCAGTTTCCTCTCCACAAATCCTTTATTCTCTCCCCCTCTCCTTGTCTCTATGAGGGTGCTCCCCCACCTGCCTACTCATGCCTGCCTCAGTGCCCTAGCATTACCCTACCCAGAGCCTCCACAGGACCAAGGGGCTCCCCTCTCAGTGATGCCCAATAAGGCAGTCCTCTGTTACATATCTAGCTGGAGCCCTGGGTAACCTCCATGTGTTCTCCTTGGGAGCTTTGGAGGATCTGGTTAGTTGATACTATTGTTCTTCCTATTGGGTTGCAAACCCCTTAAGCTCCTTCAGTCTGTGCTCTAAATTCCTACTGAGGTCCACCATCACTGTATTCCACTATAACATCACAATATTTTATCTCTAATCAAAATGACCCTGTTCCAGGGTTTCATAACAACATTACACTGTCTCATCTTAATGGGCAACCACACAACCACAGTGGTTATATCTCACATAACAATGACCCCTTCTCCAATCACAGTGGCTCATTGTCTCACCACAAACATACTCTGTCCCATTGTGAAGGCCAAAAATACAATCAAAATGTTCTATGTTCCATCTTTAGTGGTCATAGTCCCATTACAAAGTCAAACTACTCCCTGAATATTCCAGTGTACCTAATTACAGTGATCTATTCTCCCATTATGAGAATTTATTATCCCAATAAAATGTTCCACTGTCTCAGGATGATTCTCTCTGTCTAAACATAGTCTTCCACAATAATATTACAGTGATACATTGTCTTTCCTATCATAACAATCAAATATTACATTATAATGATGCTCTGTACCATCACAAAATCATATCTATTCTTGGAGTACTTGACTATACTCTTAGAATACAATATGATTCCATAAAAATTACCATCACTGTGTCATAACAATTTTTTTCATCACAATGGTCCACAGCCCATAAAATAGTCAACTCTCCCACCACAAATGTCAACTGTCCCATAACCGTGATTCATGTCACATCACAGTGGTCTGTAGTTCTATTCACTCTCATGTTTATTCACTCTTTCATCCCAGTGGTCCATTCCTGAAACAATGGTCAATTGTCTATGATATTCCTATATCATATCACTTACGAAAATTATATACTATCCAAAAACAGTGGTCTACTTTCCCATCAAAATGGGTGACTGTCCAATAACAATGATTGACTGTCTTGCTACAATATTCCTCTGTTATATCGCAGTGGTTAATTGTCATATACCTTCCACTATGGCTCACAGTCACATCACAATGGGCCACTGAGACATGACCATGGTTCACTCTCCTATCACAATGATACATGTTTCCATCAAAATGATCCATTGTCCTACCACAATGGTTCACCCGTTCCATCAAAATGATTAATGTTCTCATCAAAATGTTTCAATCCTATAATAATAGTTCATTGTGCATAATACAATTATCTACTCTCCCATAAAAATGCTTCACTCAACCTGATGCTCCAATGTCTTATAATAATGGTCCTATGTCTTACCCTTTATTACAGTGGCCCACTCTCCCATCACAATAATTCACTATCCCATCACAATGTCACCTATACCATCTCAATGTAACAAAGTCCAATAATAATAATGCCCCAATGTCCTATCTCCATCACAATGATCCACTGTTCAAACAAAACTTTCTTTTATCCTCTCACAATACACTACTGATCCATCACAATAATTCATTGTCCCTTCATAATGGTTCATTGTCCTCATTCTTTCTATCTAAGCACAGTGTGCCATCACAAATGTCTATTATCCCATCCAAGGGTCCAACTTATGATCACAGTGATCCACCATCCCAAAACAATGGCTCACAGTCACATCACAATGTTCAGTGTCCAATAACAATGGTCCAGTGCACAATCCAAATGTTCTGATGTCCTATAGCAATGACCTACTGTCTCGACACTACATAGCTCTGTCTCATTACAATAATCTAATGACCCCTCACAATGATACACTGTCGAACTACATCAATCCATTTTACCACCACAGTTGACCACTTTCCTATTCCCTATTCCATAATAGACCATTGTCCTATCAGAATGATTAACTTTCCTATCACAATGCTTCACTGTTCCATCTCAAAGATCCACTGTTTTATTATAATTTTCTAGAGCACTATACCTTATTATTATAAGATCAACTGTCCTATCTGAATAGTTCATGTCCACATAACAAAGATTCCTGTTCCCATCATAATTTTACACATTGTCTTATTCTTTCTCCAATTAATTCACTGTCTCACCAAAATGGTCCACACTACAATAACTTCGACCCATTCTCCCATTGCAATGATCCACTGTTCCTTCACAATATTTATTGTTCAATCAGAGTGATCCAATATCATAACACAATAATTTTATCTATTATATTGGTCTACTGTTCAATCACAATGATTCACTGTCCTAGCAAACTGTTTCACTGTCCAATCTCAATGGAGCATTGTCCTATCACAATGGGCCACATACCCATCACAACTGTTCACTGTCCTATCTCCATCACAATTGTCCGTTATCTTTTAACTATGGCCCACTGTTCTACTGTTTATTGCATGGTTCATTGCTCTATCATAATGATTCACTTTCCCATCACAATGATTGAGTGCCCCATTAAAAATTTCCACTGGCTCACAATAATTGGACATTATCATTTCCCCTATCACAATGGTCCACTGTCCATCCAACAATGACCTACAGACCCTTATTAATGATGTGTTGTTTCATCATAACTAAATGTGGCCAATTTTTTTCTATTTTCTCTCAAAATGTTTCACTCTGCTTTCAAAATGGTCATTTCTTACACAATGGACTATTGTCCCTTACTTCTTCAAAGTGATCAATAACATTGGTCTACTGCCTCAATAAGAAGATCCATTCTCCTGTCACAATGACCCACCGTTGTATCACAATTCACTATTTAATCACAATAGTCCATTTTCCATTACAATAATCCTCTCTCCTAGAGCAATGGCCAATTATTCCTAACCAATGATCAATTGTTTCTACATGATGATACACATTGATCTATTACAATGGTGCACAGTCCCAAAACACTGATCTCCTCTCTTATCACATTGGTACACTGTCCCATAACAAAAGCCTACTGTCCCACCACAAAAACTTTCTGTCTCATAACAATAACCCAGTATCCCATCACAAATGTCCACTGTTTCTTCATAATGATTCACTGTATAATCACAATGGCTCACAGTTCCAGCACAATGTTCCACAGTTCTATCACATTGATTTTCTACCTAATCACAATGGATGACTCTTATTACAATGGTCTACTCTCCCATTACAATGAGCTGCTATACCAAGACAATGGTTAACTGTGCTTTATGAAGGATTCACTATACTATCACAATTATACACAGTCTAAAAACAACAAAATTACTAAACGAGGAAATTAAAAATATCATTAGATCCTACTACAAAAGCCTATATGCAACAAAATTGGAAAATCTGAGGAAATGGACAAGTTTTTAGACAGATACCAATTACCAAAGTTAAATCAGAATCAGATAAACCATCTAAACAGTCTCATAACCCCTAAAGAAATAGAAGCAGTCATTAAAAGTCTCCCAAACAAAAAAAGCTCAGGACCAGATGGGTTCAGTGCAGAATTCTATCAGACCTTCAAAGAAGACCTAATACCAACACTCTTCAAGCTATTCCACAAAATAGAAATGGAAGGATAACTACCCAATTTATTCTATGAGGCCACAGTTACACTGATACCAAAACCCCACAAAGACCCAACAATAAAAGAAAACTTCAGACCAATTTCCCTTATGAATATCAATGCAAAATCCTCAATAAAATTCTTGCAAACAAAATCCAAGAACACATCACAATGATCATTTACCATGATCAAGTAGACTTCATCCCAGAGATGCAGGGATGGTTCAATACCCAGAAATCCATCAATGTAATCCACTACATAAACAAACTCAAAGAAAAAAACCACATGGTCATTTCCTAAGATGCTGAAAAGGCATTTGACAAAGTTCAACATCCCTTCATGATAAAAGTCTTGGAAAGATCAGGAATTCAAGGAGCATACCTAAACATAGTAAAACCATATATAGCAAACCAGTAACCAACATCAAACTAAATGGAGAGAAACTTGAAGTAATCCCACTAAAATCAAAGACTAAACAAGGGTGCCCTCTTTCTCTCTCTATCTATTCAATATAGTACTTGAAGTTCTAGCTAAAGCAATCAGACAACAAAAGGAGGTCAAAGGGATACAAATTGGAAAGGAAGAAATCGAAATATCACTATTTGCAGATGATATGATGGTATACTTAAATGACCCGAAAAACTCCACCAGAGAACTGCTGTAGCTGATAAACAACTTCAGCAAAGTGGCTGGATACAAAATTAACTCAAGCAAATCAGTAGCCTTCCTATACTCGAAGGATAAACAGGCTGAGAAAGAAATTAGGGAAATAACACCCTTCACAATTGTCATAAACAATGTAAAATATCTTGGTGTGACTCTGACCAAACAAGTGAAAGATATGTATGACAAGAACTTCAAGTTTCTGAAGAAAGAAATCTAAGAAGACCTCATAAGATGGAAAGATCTCCCATGGTCATGGATTGGGAGGATTAATACAGTTAAAATGGACATCCTGTCGAAAGCAATATACAGATTCAATGCAATCCTCATCAAAATCCCAACTCAATTCTTTATAGACTTAGAAAGAGCAATTCTCAAATTCATATGGAACAACAAAAAACCCAGGATAGCAAAAACTATCCTCAACAATAAAAGGACATCTGGGGAAATCAGCCTCCCTGACTTCAAGCTGTACTACAGAGCGGTAGTGATAAAAACTGCATGGTATTGGTACAGTGACAGGCACGTAGATCAATGGAATAGAATTGAAGAACCAGAAATGAACCCACACACTTATGGTCACTTGATCTTTAACAAAGGAGCTAAAACTATACAGTGGAAAAAAGACAGCATCTTGAACAAATGGTGCCGGTTCAACTGGTGGTCTACATGTAGAAGAATGTGAATTGATCTATTCCTATGTCCCTGTACAACACTCAAGTCCAAGTGGATCAAGGACCTCCACATAAAACCAGATACACTGAATCTAATAGAAGAGAAAGTGGGGGAAAGTCTCGAACACATGGGCACAAGGGAGAATTTCTTGAATAGAGCACCAATGGCTTGTGCTCTAAGATCAAGAATGGATAGATGAGACCTCATGAAATTACAAAGCTTCTGTAAGGCAAAGAACACTATAAATAGGACAAAATGACAACCTACAAATTGGGAAAAGATCTTTACCAATCCTACATCCAGTAGAGGGCTAATATCCAATGTATACAAAGAACTCATGAAGCTAGACTTTAGAGATCCAAAAAAACCTATCAAAAAATGGGGAAGAGAGCTAAACAGAGAATTCTCAACTGAGGAAACTCAAATGGCCGAGAAGCACCTGAAGAAATGTTCAACATCCTTAGTCATCAGGGAAATGCAAATCAAAACAACCCTGAGATTTCATGTTACACCAGTCAGAATGGCTAAGATCAAAAACTCAGGTGACAGCAGATGTTGGCAAGGATGTGGTGAAAGAGGAACACTCCTCCATTGCCGGTGGGAAAGCAAATTGAAACAACCTTTCTGGAAATCACTTTGGTGGACCCTCAGAAAAATGAACATAATACTACCTAAGGACCCAGCTATTCCACTCCTGGGCATATACCCAGAAGATGCTCCAACATGTGATAAAGACACATGTTCCACTATGTTCATAGCAGCCATATTTATAATAGCCAGAATCTGGAAACAACCCATATGTCCCTCCATAGAGGAATGGATACAGAAAATGTGGTACATTTACAAAATGGAATATTCCTCAGCAATTAAAAACAATGACTTCATGAAATTTGCAGTAAAATGGATGGATTGTGAAAATATCATCCTGAGAGAGGTAAGGCAGTCACAAAATAATGAACATGGTATGTACTCACTGATAAGTGGTTATTAGCCCAAAAGTCCGAAATACCCAAGAGTCACTTCACAGCAACAGTAGGGAGGAATGGGAGGTCCCAGATGGAGGACTTGTAGAAAGGACTTAAGGAGCTGAGGAAGTTTGCATCCCCAGAAAGTCATCAACAGTGACACCTGGCCTGGCCCCCTGATAATCCTGGAGACTGATCCACCAACCAAAGAATACATGTGGAGGGACCCATGGTGCTGGCCACATATGCAACAGAGGAGGGTCTTGTTATCTATCAGGGGGAAGAGAGGCCCTTGTGTCGGAGGGTATTTGATCTCCCAGTATAGGAGAATGCCAAGGGGGGAATACGAGAGTGTGTGGGTGGATGGGTGGGGGAATACCCCCATAGAAGCAGAGGAGGGGGGAAGGAATAGGGAGGCTCCAAAGGGGAGATCTGGAAAGGGGAAAACATTTGAAATGTAAATCAAGTAGAAAAATAAAAATTAAAAAAAATAACAAAAAGAAATAAAAAAATTAAATAAAAACAATGATCCATTCTTCCATTATAAAGGTTCACTATCTCATCAAAACACCCACTATCCAGTCTCTATGTCCATTGTCTCTTTACTATTGTCTACTGTCACAGTTATTCATTATCCCATCAAAATGATTTGTTGTCCCACCTTAATGATCTATTGTCCCATTCCAGTGTTTACTCTCCTATCAAAATGTTCAATCTTATGTCCCTAATAATGTTCCAATGCCTATGTCCTGTTACAATAGTCCATTCTCTCATAACGACAATTCACCATCTCATCACAAAGGTCTGCTCTATTGTCACAGTCCTCCAAGGTTCCAATATATATAATCTCATGTCCTATACCCTATTGCAACATTTCACTATTCCAACATACTATTCTATTATCCCATCAAAATGGGACTACTATTCTATCAGAATATTTTGTTATTCCTTCACAACGTTCAAATCTCCTATTATTAACATAAAATGTTTCATTATATCATCACAGTTTTCCACTGTCCATCATATCACAAATATACATTGTCCCAAAACAATGGTTCACAGTCCCTTCACAATGTTAATTGTCCAATAACAATGGTCTACTGTCCATTCCAAATGTTCAGCTGTCCCATAATGATGATTTATTACCCTATTCTATTTATCTGTCTCACCACAGTGGTTGTACTATTCCTTCTCACAATGATACACTATCCCACAATAATAATCTACTATTTCATCACAATGATCCATTGCTTTATCACAATGCTCGACTGTTTCACTATAGTTATATTATGATAGTTACAGTAAGATATAAATGTTATATCCCCTATCACAATGCTTCACTATTCCACCCCAATTGTCACCTATCCCATCACCTTGGTCCAATATGTAAACACAACATTTCACTATCCAATTATAATAGTTCATTGTCCCATCAGTATACCCCATCTCTTTTCATACTGATCCACTTTTCCATCACAATATAGTGTCCTATCACAATCCTTCATTATTTTATCCCTTATCCTAATAATCCATTGTCAAATCACAATAGTCCGCAGGCCCTTAACAAGGTTCACTATACCATCACAAAGTTCCCCTCTTGTGACTGTGTTCTAATGTTCTTTTCACTCTTTTAATGGTCTATTCTCCCACAACAATGGTCCATTGTCCCATCAAAATTGTCCACTTTTCCTTTACAATGACTTACTGTGTAACCACTGCCCAAACACAAAGGTCTACTCTCCTACTACAATGCCCAGCTGTCTCAAACAATGGTACAATCCCTTCACAAATATTCATTGTTAAATAACAGGGATGGTCCCAACACAAAGATTCACTCTTGCACCACAGTGATCTAATTCTCCCTCACATTGATTTTTTTCTTTTTTTCTAATCATAGTGGTCAACTCTCTCATTAAAATGATTCTTCCATCACATTGACCATCTGTCCTAAAACACAGTTATCAAATGTTCCTTCCAGTCTTATCACAATGGTCCACTTTCTCCAATCACAATCAACCACTTGTCATAATGGCCCACTCATTACAATAGCCTATTGTCTCATAAAAATGTTCATTTGCTATCATTCACCATTATCTATTATCCCATAATAGATAGAAGGGGTCACCTTCTAGTCACTCGCCTTGAGGGATTTATTGAAGTTCCACCCCAATGAACCAAAAAATAAACCTCTTGCTTTTGGATTGATCTGCATTTCAGAGTCTCCCTCAGGGATGTCTCAAAGTAAGTACCTCTGACCAAGGGTTGGGGTCTTGCAGTACCATCACATTGTCTCATCATAAGGATCCATCTTCCCATAAAAATGACGCTTTTCCCAAAACTGTAGCGCATAGTTCCATCACAATGCTCATTGTTCAATAACAATGTTTCACTACTACAATCAAATGTTCCTCTGACATAAACAAGGATCCACTATGCAAATACAATGGTCCACTGTTGCAACAAAATATTCTTCAATTACATCACAATAATGCAATATTCAGTTTCCACTTTTGACTCAGAGTAGCCCACACACCCATCAAAATTATTTACATTGCATAACAATGATCTACTCTTCTGTCAAAATAATTCATTATTTTATCACAATTTATAGTCTCATTATTATGGTCTACTGTCATATCACAATGCTCCACTGTCCCAGGACAAATGTCCATTGTCTTATCAATATCGCCATGGTCAATTTTTCCATTATAATAATTCACTTTCTTATTACAATGTTTCAGAGCCTTTCACAAAGCTTCAATATGTTTTCACAATAGTCCAATACCCTATCCTGTGTAAAAGTTTAATTATTCCATCTAAATGGTCTGCAATTATTGTCTCATCAAAAGGTTCTACTGTCTCATCACAGCAGTTCACTCTCAGATCACTGTGGCTGACCCATTGTTCCTTCACAGTGATTTATCTCTCATCACTCTCCCATCATGATGATTCAATGTCCAAAAGCAATGGCCCAATCAAAATAATTCAGTTTCATCAGTTCCTAACTGTCTCACCATGATGGACCTCTGTAGCATCACGATGATTTGATGTTTCATCACAATGGTTTTCTGTCCAATCACAATGTTCCATTATCCAATAATAATGGTCTAATATCCTATGCTCTTTTAAAAAAATAGTTCACTGTCACATGTCAATGGTCTATTTTTACATCCTAATGGTTTAATTTCCAATCAAAATATCTCCTCAATCACTGTTATATGTTTCATCACAAAAATCAAAGGTTCTATATATATAAAATGATCAACTATTTCATTACAATGATCCACGATAATATAACAAAGATTCACTGTTCCTTGTTGGGGTTCTAATGTCATATCACAGTGGTCAAAATACTCCTCTGTCCTACTACTCTGTTACTCTCTTTTATTGCAGTGATGTATTCTTCTATCACAATGGTCCACTAACAATCAAAGTTGCCTACTTTACCATCATGATAATTTACTCTCTCTTTATAGTAGTCCACAGTTCCATGACAATGATATTATTTCCATCATTATGGTGACTGTCTTATCACAATGATCCAATATTCTAGAAAATTTGCCCACTGATCCATATCATTGAACCACTGTCCCATCACAATTTCTACTGTCCAAACCATATCAGTATGTTCAAGTGTTCCATCACAATGACTCACTTTCCCATTAAAATGTTTCACTGTGTTTTTTGAAGATCCAATATATTCCTTCAAGGATATATTATATTCTATGTATTACTAGTCAACTTACCCATCTAAACTGGTTACATAATAATGTTCCATAAACTACTGTCCCATAAAAGTGTCCTACTGTCCCATCACAGTGGTTTGATGTCATACCACAATGATTCACTTCCCATCACAGTGATACACCCACTCATCACAATAAAATGATGTCCCAAAACTATGATTCACTGTACAATCACAAAGGATCCCTCTCACATAATCGACTGTCCCATCACATTTCCAATAGTTCCATTACAATCATCTTTCATCTCATCCCAATTATGCAATGTTTTATCACAATAATGCACAGAATCATCACAGTGTCCTAGCACAATGCTCCTATGTTTGATAATAATGATCTAATATTCTATATTCTAAAAGAATATTTCACTGTCCTATCACAATAATTTTGCTTTATGTCACAATGCTGCAATACCCAGGTACAATGATTCACTTTCCAACCATAATGTGTCATTGTTACATATCTAAAATACACTGCCTCATCCCTAAGATTAAAAGTCCTATCCCTTATCACTATGGTCAATTGTCACATAACAATGGTTTTCTGTCCCTTTTCCTCTTAACATGATCCATTATTACACCAAAATACCCCACTCTTACATTACACTGTAATTCTCTTCCATCACAATGATCTACTGTGACACTGAAATGTCCTACTGTTCCATGACCATGATTCACTATCCCTTTGGCAAGGCCCATAGTCCCACCATGATGGTATTATTTCCATAACAGTGGTCCACCATCAGATTACAATGATCAACTGTCCCTACCTAATGATAAACTCACCATGACAATGTTCAACTGTCACATTATAATGATTCATTGTTCCAGAAAAATGGCTCACTCTCCCATTACAATGTTCTACTTTCCTCTCACAAGAATTTGTTGTCCAATTCCAACTGTCCACTCTACAATTATGATGATCAAATAGCACATTCTCCATTAGCAATCAGTGGCTCATTGTTCATCCACAATGATTCATTGTCTAATCTTAATAGTCCATAATCCCATCAAAATGGACTATTGTCCCATGACAGTGGTCCACTCTTTGATCACAATTATCCACTGTCCAAATACAATCACACACTGTCTAATTGCTATGACCTACTGTCCCATTCAAAGGTTCATTGGTCTTACCCCAATAATGATTGCTATAGTCCCATCAAAATGGTTCCCTGGCCCATCACAATAATAGATTTCCAACTGAAATTATCCCCTGTCCCATACGTTTTATTGTCCTATTTTTTATCACCGTGGTCCACTGTCCAATCAGAATGATTATCTTTATCATCAAAATGTTTTACTGTTCCACCTCAAATATCCACTGTTTGATCACAATTGTCCAAAGTCCTATCTTCTATAATAATGGTTAATTTTCTCATCACAATGGTATAAGGTAACATAATAAAGATTATCCCCTTTGTCATGATTTTTCACTGTTCCATCATAATGGTTCTCTGTCCTATTCCCTTACAAATTGTTCTAACTGATCCATCAAAATGATACACTGCCTTATCAAAATGATCTATTGTCATATACTATGATACATACCACACACAATGGTCCAGTCTCTCAATATAATGTCTCATTGTCCCATCAAAATGATTCAGTGTCACATATGAGTGGGTGATAGAAGCTCCACAGGGGTGCAATTTCTGATCAGAATGGTCTACTACCCATTACAATGATGTCCACTATAATAATCCATTTTCTAATCACAATGGACCTTTCTTCTATCAAGGGATCCACTGTTGCAGTCATAACGCTATCCAATCACATAGGTTCATTATCCAATAAACGTTTCATTCTCCTATCACAATGATTCACTTTCTAATGAAAATGGTCCATCCTTCCACCACATTGACACTATCTCCCATTAGAATGTCATACTGTACCATCACATTGGTCCACTATTTATTCACAATGATTTGTGTACAGACACAATTGTCTATAGTTCTATTACAATGATCCTCAGTTCCATTAAATTGGCCTACAATCAAATTAAAATGTTCTACTGTTCTATCACAATAGTCTAATGCCCCATCACAGTGATTCACTATCCTATCACAATGATTCATTGCCTTAATCCCCATATCCATGGTGAACATTCCCTTTATAATGGCCGCCTTCACATCACAATTCTCTACCATTTGTTTACAATGTCCCACAGTCCCAAAACACTGATTTACTGGCCTATCACAGTTATACACTGTTCAGTTACAATGGGCCATGGTCTTATTCTCTATCATTGTAATCTACTGTCCAATGAGAACAATTAACTTTCTTATGACAATATTATACTCTTCTATAACAAAGATCCACTGTTTCATCTTGACTGTACAAAGTCCTATCCTCTATAACAATGGTTAACCATGCCATCAGGATGATTTATGATCACATAACAAAGATTCATACTTCGATCACAAGTTTCCATTGTTACATTTCAATGGTCCACTGTGCTGGTCCCTCTCAAATTCATCCACTGTCCTTAACATAATGTTCTACTCTTTCATCAAAATGGTCCACTCTCACATCAAAATGATTTACAGTCCTATCATAATGATCCATTGTCCCATCCCAATGATAAATTCTCCCATCACAATGGTCCATTGTCCTGTCAGAATAGTATTCTGTCCCAACACAATGACTCACTTTCTCATCACAGTGGTCAACTATCCTCTTACAATGGTTAACTATCTCTCACAATGACTCTCAATCATACAAACATGTTTTACTGTCCCACCAAAATAGGTCATTGTTTTATCACAATGGGACACTCATCTATCACAATAGCCAATTGCTCCATCATAATGCTCATTGCCTAATAGCACTTGTTTACTGTCCCATCACAAAAATATTTTCCTATCACAATCATCAATGTCTCATCACATTGATCCAAAGTTCCATAACAAAGACTGATGATCCATCTCTATTTTCTGTCTCCAGGCAGCCTTCTATTGCATTCTTTCCTCTCACAAAGTTCTACCACCCCATAACAATGATCCATTTTGCTCCATCACAGTGATTTACTCTACTACCCCTGAATGCTCTACTGTCCCATAATAATGGTCAGGTCTTCAATACCCTGTCACATTGTCCACTAACCTATCATGATATTTAAGTACCTCATCAAAATGGTCCACATTTTCTTCATGATTCACTGTGCCATAACAATGTTCCACTGTCACTTCCCCATAGTACAGTGTCTTATTCCAAATAACAATGGATTACTATGTTTTATAATGGTTTACTATCTCATAACAATTATCCATTTTTCCTATCACAAAACACTTCTCACCCACCACTATTTACTGTCCTTAGATTTTTATTGTACCATCATATTGGTCCATTCTCCCCTCAAAATAGACCATGGTCAAATCGCAATGATTCCCTGTCCAATAAGAATGGTCTGCCTTCCCATCAAAATGATCCACTTTCTAATTTTAATGACTCATTGTCCCATCTTAATGGTCTACTGTTCATTCACAAATATATACTTTCAAGTCAGAATGGTTTCCTATCTCATCACTGTCCTATCACAATGCCTCACTGTTTCATCACAATGGTTCACTGTTTCTAACTATGACTTACTTCTGGTTCTATCACAATGATCTATTGTCCTATCTGTATCATCCACTGTTATATCACAGTGGTCCATTGTCCAATCACAATATTTACTGTCCAAGAACAATGGTATACTCTTCCATCACAACGGTTCACTGATCTACCACTATAGTTAACACTCACATCACAATGATCTATTAATTTTTATAATACTTTCTGACCATAACAATAGTATATTGCCCATTACAATGATCTACTGCCCCATCAAAGTGTTCCAGTGCCCTATCAACATGGTCTATCCTTGTTACAGTAGTCAACTCTCCCATTCCAGTGATTCATTCTCCCATAAGAGTGACTCAATGTTCCATCACAATGGTATATGGATCACAATGTTCCATTCTGTTATAAAAGTAGACCAATGTTTTATACCCTATCACAACAGTCCACTGTTTCATCACAATGATTAATTATCTCATAACAATATTCTACTTTAAAGTATAACACTCCATTATGACATGATAGTGGTCAAATATCCTATCCTACCACTTATCACAACTGTCCACTGTTCCATCAAACTATTCAACTATTCCATAACAATAATAAAATGTCCCATTAGAATGTTAAACTGTCTTAACTTTATTACAATGGTCCGCTATCACGTGAAATTATGGTTCCATTGTCCTATCTCCCAATGTCACATAACAATGTTCCACTAATCCATCACAATTGTTCATTGTCCCTTCATAATATTTCATTGTCATATCAGAGAAGTCCATTCCCTTTTCCTCTCACAATGTTCAACTATCCATCAAACTGGTCCACTGTTCAAAGACAACCCACTATATTTCTTGCACAATAATCCACTGTCCCATAACAATAATTCTCTGTCTCATCACTGTGTTCACTTGTCTTATTTCAGTAGTAAATAGTACCATATCTTTTAACAATGGTATATTGTCCAATAACAGTGATCCAATGTTCCATCAAAATGGTTCATTCTTATCATACTTGTTGTTTATCTCACAATAATTATATTTCCCAACTTATTATTTTACTGTTTTATCATTTTCTCATGACATTATTTCACTCTTTCATTGCAACAGTTCAAAATCCTATCCCCTATAACAATGGTCTGCCCATCACAATAGTTCATAGTCACATAACACAAATCACTGTCCCAATAAAATGATTTGCTTCCAAATAGTTCTATCTTTCATCACAATAATCCACTCATTCATAAAAAAGTCCATATGTCTTATCATAATAACATACTTTCCTATCACAATGTTTCACTCTCCCCTCATTATTGTCCAGTCATCCAGTCCCATCCTATGATCTGTTGTCCAATCACAATGTCCCATTTTTTCATCAAAAACTTCACAGTCCAATAATAATGGTCCATTATCCCATCACAATGTCCACTGTCCTATTAAAATGTCTCACTGTCCCTTGAAATGGTTCAAGGTCCCATTACAATGGTCTACCATGCCATATCACAGTTTTCTACTGTCCCTTCAAAATGATTCACTCTTCCATCATAATGATTGATTGTTCTATCATAATAATTGATTGTTCCATTACAGTGCTCCATTGTCTCATCACAATGCTTCACTGTCCCATCAAAAGGTCCACCATCCCAGTAAAATGAATCACTGTAGCATCTCAATGAATGACTATCTTAACATAATTTTCCATAAAAACAATCATAATGACCTACTAGTCCATCAGAACGATTGACCAAAATGTTCTACTGTTCTACTACAATGGATTTATAATCCCATCACAAAGAAACACCGAATTGTCTACTCATCAGAATTGTCTACTGTTCAATCACAATGGCCCACTGTCCCTTCACTATTGTCCACTGTCACATCATAATTTTCCACTATTGCATCAAAATGATTCACTATTCCATCACAATTCTAACACAGTGGTCCATTATCCTATCACAATGGTCCTCTGCCTCATCACAATTGTCTACTGTCACAGAACAATGGTACATTGTACTATACTCTATCACAATCATCCACTAGCCATTCATCATGATTCACTTTTTCATTTCGATGACTCCATGTTCCATCATAGGGATCAATAATCTCATTTTTGTCCTAATCTCCATCACAATGGGACACTATTTAATCACAATGGTCCACTCTCACATAAAAATTTCCTACTACACCATCACATGGACCACTGTTTTGGAAAGTGTTTCTCAGTCACATCTCAATGATCCATTCTCTTATTATTAAACACTTGCCTATCACAAGCTTTCATTGTCCTATTAAATTATCCCACTGTTCCATCTCAGTAATTCATTGTCTCCTCACAATGCTATCTTTCCTCATTACAATGATCCACTGCCTTATCTAAATGTCCAAAATGACCTATCACAATCTTCAACTGTCCTACCCTAATCACAAATAGTCATATTACAGTGAATTGCTGTAACAGCTCTTTGAACTATTTACCCTTAATAACACTTCAATGTCCACTCCCTTTCACAATAGTCCACTGTCTCATAACAATATTCTGGGACAATGTTATATAACAATATATAATCACAGTGCTTTACTGTCTCATCATAAAGTGCTACAGTCTCATCATAGTGTTTCTCTATCCTAATCTCCCTCACAATGGTCCACCATCCTATCACATAGTTCCAATCTCCAATGGCAAGGGTCCACTGTCCTATCACAAAGATATAAAATTTATCATCACAATGGTTCACTGTTCTATCACAGTAGTGCACTCTTGTATCACAATGCTTCATTGTCAAATCCAATTAAACTGCTCTCTTCAAAATTGTCCACAGTAACATACAATAATCCATTTCCCATCAAAATGCTCTACTTTCCCTTAATTATGGTCTACACTAATATCCCCTATCACATTGTTCCACTGTCCCAAGACAGTGTTCCACTACTCTTTATCACAATGATGCACTGCTTCATTAAACTGATCAAATTTATGTTGAAATGATCCATTTTCACATGACAATGTTCACTATATAGTCATAATAGTACACTGTCTCTTCACAATGATCTACTGTCCCATCACAATGGTTCAAAAACCCATGAAAAATATCGTTTTATCATAATGTTATACTGTCCTATTACTTGTTGCAAAAGGTCAAATGCCCCATCTCAATGATCCACTGTCATACATCAATGATTTAGTTTCCCATCACAATTGTCCCTGGTTTCATGACAATGTCCCATTCTCCCATAAAATTGACCAATGTCCTATCACTGTTTTTTTACTTTATTTATATTTCAAATGTTTTCCCCTTTCCAGATCTCCCCTTTGGAACCTCCCTATTCCCTCCCCATCTCCCCTGCCTCTATGGGGGTATTCCCTCACCCACCCAAACACCCACTCTCATCTTCCCTCCTTGATATTCTCCTATACTGGGGGATCTAATGTCCTATCACTTATCACAGTGCTCCACTGTTCTTCTATAGTGATTCACTATCACATCACCATGCTCTACTGTAACATCACACTGTTCCACTGTAACATAATAGTAGTCTGCTACAAAATAATAATTATTTACTATCCCTTGTCACAATAATCTAGCATCCCATTAAAAATATTCCAATATCTAATCACAACTGTCCACTGACACATTATAGTTGTTCTTTCTCTTATTCCTTTATATGATGGCCTACTGTACTTTCATGCTGGTATAGTGTCCCATCAGTATGTCCCACTGACCCTTGAAAATGGTCAGTATTCTATAACAATGATCTACTGTACAATTATAATGATCTTCTGACTAATAACTATACTCTACTTTCTTATCCACAATAACAGTAGTCTATTGTAACATTAAAATGATTCACTGTCTCATGCCTAATCACTTGGGTCTTCTTTTTTATTCCTTGATCCACTGTTCCATTATAATGCTTAACTTTCCCATAAAAATGATTCCATGTTTCATTTCAAAGTCTATTCTCTTATCACAATGATCACAAGTTTTATCTCCTATAAAAATAGTTAACGGTCCCATCAAAATGTTCCCTAGACACAAGAAAAGATTCATTTTCTATCACAGTGTTCCACTGTCATATTCTAGTAGTCAACTGTTCTATTCCCTCCCACAGGAGCACACTCGCAGATGTATCAAAATTGTCCACTCTTCTATCACAATGTTCCACTGTACCACCACAGTGATACATTGTCTCAATACAATAGCAGACTGTCAAGTCACCATTCAACATTGTTCCCTAGAGTTCTTCAAAGTCCCATAACAGTAGTGAAAGATACAATTATAATGTTTTACATTCTGATCACAAAATGATTGACTGATACATCTCAGTGGTTCATTTTCCTATTCTCTCTCAGGACGTTCAACTGTCACATCACATTGATACACTCTCCCACCACTATGGGTGAGTGTTCTTGGTCTCCATCAAAATGATAATCTATTGATAATAGTGTCTCACTGTCCCATCACAGTGGTTCACTGTTCCATCACAATGCTCCACTTTCACTAAATAATGTTCCACTGTGCTCTTCCCTATCACAACAACCCACTATTCCACAACAGTGTTCTAATCACAGTAATCCACTGTCCCATAAAAATATTCCAGAGTCACTTCACATTGGTACACTCTCTGATTTCCTCTTATAGTGTTTACTGTCCCTTCACAAAGAGCCTACTTAATAACAATGATTAAATGTCCCAACACAGTTGTCCACTGTTTCTTCAAAATGTCACACTGTCCCATCAAAATGGTCTACTGTCACATAACAATCTTTTATTATCTCATCACCGTGGTCCAGTGTAATATCACAATGATTCTCTATCTCATCAAAATGTTCCACTCTCCCATCACAATTATTTACTTTTCAATAACAATGATCCACTTCCATATCACAATATTCCACTGCCACATCACACTAATCCATTATTAAATTACAATTGTTTACCGTTCTGTCACAATTATACACTGGTGCATCACAAGGATCCACTGTTCTACCTCAGTGCTCCACTGTCATATCCCAAATCATGGTGTTCCACTATCCCAATCAAATTTTTCATTATTGCAATACAATATTTCTACATCCCATCTCTAGGGGCCACTGTCTTATTCCTTATCACAGTGATCTTCTGTCCCATCAAAATGGTCCATTGTCTCATCACAATGATCCCTATTCAACTGTTCAATCCCTATTAACTGTATCATCACAGTGCCCCCTTCCCATCACAGTGAACATTGTCCCATACAATGATTTAGTGACCTTTCATAATAATTTATTTCCCATCCCATAACTGTGAACCAATATTCTTTCCCATACTTCAGTGGTCCACTGTCCCACTACAATGGTCAACAGTCCCATTATAATGTTCCAGTATCCCACCAAAATTATCTACATTCCTTATTCTGCACATCATGTCATACAAATGTCCAATCGTAATCTTCAACTGTCCCTTCACAATGGTAAATTTCCTATCACAATGCACTGTTCTATGGCAGTTTCTAGTATCCCTTTACAATGTTCCTTTGCCCCATTATTTAATGGTATAATATAATCAGACATTGTAATGTATCTGGTAAAGTTCTAACTAAATTTGCTTTTATTGAATACAAATCTGTTACCACTGTCTTTTGCAAATATAATACTTTTATGTGAAAATCTATGATGCAAGTAGGACCGTTCCATGTGTTACACATGTATTGTAGTTGGTATGATATCTCGTTTCCCAATCTGTTGGTTGCCATTTTGTCCTACTGACAGTGTCCTTTGCCTTACAGAAGCTTTGCAACTTTATGAGGTCCCATTTGTCAATTATTGATCGTAGAGTGTACATGGGAGCAAATATAGAGACAAAACGGAGAGCAGAGACTGAAAGAAGAGCCACCCAGAGTCTGTCCCACCTGGGGATTCATTCCATATACAGTCACTAAACCCTGACACTATTGTGAATGCCAAGAAATGCTCGCTGAAAGGAGCCTGATATAACTGTCTCCTGAGAGGCCCTGCCAACGCCCTACAAACACAGAGGCGGATGCTCGCAGCCAACCATTGGTCTGAGAGCAGGGTCCCCAATGGATGAGCTAGAGAAAGAACTGAAGGAGCTGAAGGGGTTTAAAATCCCATATGAAGAACAACAATACCAACCAACCAGACTCCCCTCCCCCAAGTGCTCCCAGGGACTAAGCCACCAACCAAAGAGTACACATGGCTCCAGCTGCATATATAGCAGAGGATGGTCTTGTCAGGCATTAATGGGAGGAGAGGCCCTTGGTCCTGTGAAGGCTAGATGCCCCAGTATAGGGGAATTGGAGGGCGGGGAGGCAGGAGTGGGTGGGTAGGGAAACACCCTCATAGAAGCAGGGGGAGGAGATAAGAGGTTTCAGGGAGGGGACTGAGAAAGGTGAAAACACTTGAATTGTAAATTAAGAAAATATTCAATTTAAAAATATAAAGTCACGTATCACTATTGTCCACCTCCAAAACAAACAAACAAACAAACCATATACTGATTCTCTTTCAGTAGATAATATAGAGCTGGTGCATTTAAAAACTGAAGTCTATTTTCAATTTTTAAAATGGCTTAGTGTCTACTAATAG
Organism: Rhynchomys soricoides; assembly: GCA_019843965.1. Lineage (NCBI taxonomy): Eukaryota > Metazoa > Chordata > Mammalia > Rodentia > Muridae > Rhynchomys > Rhynchomys soricoides. The sequence goes on from JADRCH010000362.1 coordinate 3,206,454, forward strand.
TGGTGAGAGTCAATAGAAAACCAGCATCATAGATGCCATATAAAACATGCATGTTTCACAGGAAGCAGTTTTTAAAATCTACATTTTCCATAGTTAGGAAGCAGCTGACTCCACCAATCATGGGTGACTCGAGGAACTCATTACCTTACTAGAGAAAGCAATGGAGTGTGTACAAATATTATGGTGACCAGGATGAAATGTGAAACTTGGAAAAGTATCTACATTACTGAAATCTCATGAAAGAATATTGACAGATGCGGAATTGTTTATCATACATAAGCAATATTATGTCTGGAGATGGAATCTAGTCAATGTGAAGACTTGTGAACACTATTTAGATAAGAACATAGGATATAGGGCTTCATACCTTCAGTAACCACCATCTTGATCAATTATTAGTCACCAACATTCAGGTAAACATGTCCACCAGCAAAGCAACCTCAAGTGACTGAAGGCTCAGATAATCATTAGAATTTCTAGTAATAAAACAGTAGAAATTAAGGAGCATTTTTTTTCAGACATTATGTACACATTGAATAGATGATACTGCTATGTAATTACATTTTTATGAACTGAGAATTTATTTTTTAAATGATAAGTTTTACGGTAACATTCTGCAACCAAGTCTGCAGTGTCTTCAAGGAATTCCTGCCAATGGGAATAGTCTGAGTCTCAAAAATAAACATGAAAGTTGATGACAGAGTTCAACATAGCCTAAGGCAGAAGCAGTTAAGGTAATACTCTTTCCATATGAATTATATAGACATATAGCAACTAGCCATTAAAATCTTCTTAAGGGAAGATTAACAGAGGAGACTCTGTTAATCCTCCTTAACAGAGGAGACTCTGTGTCCAGTGGAAACAGAGAATAACTTCAATGTGAGTTCCTTCCATAATAATAAAATAGAGTAAATCACTCCTCATTAAAAAAATATATATGACAAGAAAACTAATCATCAGACAGGTTTTTTTTTTACCTCAAATAGCTCTAATAATACAGCATATGATACAGGATTTATATAGAAATCAAAGTCTTGATGTCTGGTGAAGTTTGGTGTGCTTATAGGAACATTTTTATTGTCTTATATAATATTTTAGTTAATTCTTTAAGAATTTTATATAAAATACATTGTGATCACATTAACTACCCCCTAATACTTTTTAGATTTAACCAATAATTTCTACTCCCCATTTCATAGAATTTCTATTGCTTCATAGAAACACCAGGACCAAAAGCAAGTTGGAGAGGAAAGGGTTTTCTCAGCTTATACTTCCACATTGTTGTTCATTATCAAAGGAAGTCAGGCCAAGAACAGAAAAGTAACCTGATGCAGAAGCCACGGAGGAGTGATGTTTACTGGTCTGTTCCCTGTATTGCTCCTCCTGGTTTCTTTCCTTCTGCTTTTTGGAAATTAAAATCTATTTATTTTTATAATCACAAGTAAGAGGGAATCTGATGTTTTACACATTCTAACACCTTCAGGAAATTAGAACTCACACCAAAGGGTCTGATAGTAATTTGAATCTCCATCTGAACTGGAACACATGTGCACATGGTGCACATTGATTCACTCCAGTGGAAGAAAAACCATGGCCTTAAATTATTGCAGTTTATACTATTCTCCTTAATCACAAAAGATTTGACAGCTTGAAACACTGGAGAATTAGGGTGATCTGGTCACAAAGCTCCCATTCCTACAAGTATCCACAATGTTGACTGCAAGTAAATGAGTCTCAAGAGCAGAGAGACTTAAAACTAAATGGTCAAGAAGCATCTTTAAACATTAGGACACTTTAGGGACCAAAGTAGGCAATTTTTTACTGGTTCTAATTTATCATAGAATCCCAAGCCACCAATCTAGGGATGACACCATCCTCAATAAGAAAATGCCTTACAGTTGAATCTTGTGGAGACATTTCCTCATCTGAAGTCCCTTCCTTTTTGATGACTCTAGCCTGTGTCAAATTGACATAAAACCAGCCAGTATATCCTCCTGAGTTTGTGTTATCTTTTCTTTTTTTACTTAATAAGCAATAAAGTCCATTTGTGCTCCATTAGTGCCTGAGCACTCCACAAATATGGTTTCCCTTGTTTCCTGCCTATGACTAGTGAGATTCTGAGCACTATATTAACCTATGGATAGAGAGACACATATTTAGAGGACAGTGTCATACTATTCCCATTTAGTAAATATGCTAAAACAAGAGCATTCTGAGTAGGAAACAAGGCCAGAAAATGGTGGTAACAATCACTGTTGTGGTTTGATTTAACATTTTTATTATGATAATTGGGAACCTCAAATTTCATGAGAATCCACACTAAAATGCTAAGAGTCCCTGCCCCCTAGTTGATCTTGATTGGTAAGTAAAGTTGCCAGTAGTCAATGGCTGGGGAGTGTAAATGAGGCAGGGATTTTAGGATTGCTGTGCAAGAGAACAAAGAAGGAAGAAGGAAATAGCCACAGTGTTGGAAAAGGAATAGCTCCCACATCTGAGATATATGTCCAGGAGTGGTATAGCTGGGTCCTCAGGTAGTACTATGTCCAGTTTTCTGAGGAACTGCCAGACAGATTTTCAGACTGGTTGTACCATCTTGCAATCCCACTAGAAGTGGAGGAGTGTTCCTCTTTCTCCACATCCTCTCCTGCATCTGCTGTCACCTGAGTTTTTGATCTTAGCCATTCTGACTGGTGTGAGGTGAAATCTCAGGGTTGTTTTGATTTGCATTTCCCTGATGACCTAGGATATTGAACATTTCTTTAAGTGCTTATCAGCCATTCGATTCCTCAGTTGATAATTCTTTGTTTAGTCCTACACCCACTTTTAATAGGGTTATTTGGTTCTCTATAGAACCAAACTTCTTGAGTTCTTTGTATATATTGGATATTAGCCTTCTATCAGAGGATGAAGGATTGGTAAATATCTTTTCCCAATCTCTAGGTTGCCATTTTGTCCTGATGAAAGTGTCCTTTGCCTTACAGAAGCTTTTCAAATTTATCAGATCCCATTTGTCTATAGTTGATCTTAGAACCTGGGTCATTGGTGTTCAGTTTGGGAAATTTTCCCCTGTACTGATGTGTTTGAGGCTTGTTCCCAGTTTCTCTTCTAATAGATTCAGTATATCTGGTCTTATGTGGAGGTCTTTGATCCATTTGGACTTGAGCTTTGTACAAGGAGATAAGAATGAGTCAATTTGCATTCTTCTACATGCTGACCACCACTTAAGCCAGCATCATTTGTTGAATATGCTGCCTTTCTTTCCACTGGATGGTTTTAGCTTCTTTGTCAAAGATCATGTGACTATAGGTGTGTGGGTTCATTTATGGACCTTCAATTCTAGTCCATTGATCTACCTGACTGTCGCTGTACCACTACCATTAGGGTTCTATCCCTATTGCTCTGTAGTAGAGCTTGAGATCAGAGATGGTGATTTCCCCAGAAGTTCTTTTATTGTTGAGAATAGTTTTTGCTATTCTGGTTTTTTTGTTGTTCCAAATGAATTTGAGAATTTCTCTTTCTATCTCTGTGAGTTGATTGAATTGAAATTCTGATAGGGATTGCATTGGATCTATAGATTTCTTTTGGCAAGATGGCCATTTTAACTCCTGCCAATCCATGAGTATGGGAGATCTTTCCATCTTCTGAGGTCTTCTTCAATTTCTTTCATCATGACTTCATGAAATTTGCAGGCAAATGGATGGAACTAGAAAATATCATCCTGAGTGAGGTAACCTGTTACAAATAGTATGTACTCACTGATAAGTGGATATTAGAGAAAAAGCTCAGAATACTCATGATACAATTCATAGACCTTATGAAGCTCAAGAAGAAAGAAGACCAAAGTGTGGATGCTGCAGTCCTACTTAGAAGGGTAAGCAAAATAATCAGGAGGTAGAGGGCGAGAGGGACTTGGGAGGAAGAAAGGAGGGGAATAGGAAAAAAGGGGGCAGGATCAGGTGTGGGAGGAGACAAGGGAGATGTACAGAGGGTCAGGAAATTGAACAGAGGTATGTAGCAATGAGGGATGGAGAATGGCGGTAGCTTACAGAAAATCCTAGATGCCAGCAAAGCAAGAGGCTCCCAGGACCCAATGGAGATGACATTATCTGAAATATCCAACAAAGAGGAGAGAGAACCTGTAGAAAACATGTGAAGAGGATAGACACAGCCCAGGTTGAGGGATGGGGCTACCCATCCTTCTCAGAAATTTCAACCCAGAATTGCTCCTGTCTAAAGGAAATATAGAGACAAAGTGTGGAGCAGAGACTGAAGGAAAGGCCATCCAGAGACTGCACCACCTGGGAATTCATCCCATTTGCAACCACCAAACCCAGTCACTACTGCTGATGCCAAGAAGTACTTACTGACAGGAGCCTGATACAGCTGTCTCCTGAGAGGTTCTGCCAGAGTCTTACTGATACAGATGTGGG
>JADRCH010000363.1:5618-19881 GCA_019843965.1 Rhynchomys soricoides
TGAATGAGTGAATGAATAAATAAATGAGTGAGTGAGTGAGTGAATGAGTGAATGAACAAATGAATCCTGAGGATTCTCTGCCATTCTTCTTACACTCCCTACATCCTATGGAAAACACAAAAACGCTCAAGAATAGGATTCTAAGCCAGGTTTGGCAGTGTATACCTGTCACCCAGCACCCAAGAGACGAGACAGAAGGTCATGAGTTTGAAGGCAGCCTAAGCTAAGCAGTATGTTTGAGGCCAGCCTGGGCTACGGAATCTATGAAGAAACTGTATATTGGTGCGTCAACATTTTGTCACACGAGCACCTTGGTGACAAGTGCCCAGAGCATACCTGTTGTAATCCTTGTTCTAGGAAGCTTGTGAGTGAGTGACACAGGGGACACTGTAGGCATTCCTTGTGAAGGAAGTCCGGCTGAGGAGCCACTGCTCACTCAGAGTGGGGAGTGGCTGCGGTCACACAGGAAGTGCTCAGGGAAGGGAGCATTCTTTGAGAGTCCCAACCAGAGAAGTGAGCGTGCGGTTGAGTCTCGAGGACACTTGTGGCAAGACAACAAGAGCAAGTAGATAGAAAATGGAGGGAGAGTGAAAGGGGTTCAGGTCTGGGGCAGATGAGAACGGCTGGTGAAGATGTGGATCCCCTTGCCTGAGGCTGAGAAACCCACAGAAGCTTCAAAACGGAACCAAGCTTCTAGACACGTCTTTGAGGGTTTTTTGTTTGTTTGTTTGTTTTTGTTGTTTTTTTTTTTAATCAATTGTGTGGATATGCATCAGATTCCCCTGGACTGGAGTGGCAGGTGGTTGTGAGCCAGCCCCCCGCCCCCGAGGTGTTTGCTGGGACCCTGCCTCAAGTCCTGTGTAGGAGTAGCTTGTGCTCTTAACCACTGAGCCATCTCTGCAGACACATTTTTGTTTCTGTTTTTGGTGGTTTTTGCTTTTGAGATTTGACACCGGCTCTCCCTGTATGACTTAGAAGGAACACGTGGTAAATACTGCAGCTTCCTGAGACTTCTGACATGCTGAGATCACAGTCATGCCCCATCATGCCCACTTCTGCGTCAGATTTATTTGAAAAGATTGATTTACTATTATGTAATCCGAATGGGTATTCTGCCTGTGTGTATGTCTGGACACCACATGAATGCAGGGTCATAGGGGCCAGAAGAGGTCATGGGATCCTTTGGAACTGGAGTTAGAGATAGCTGGGGGCTACTTTGTGGGAGCTGGGAACTGAATCTGTGTCCTTTGGAAAAATAGTCAATACCCTTAGCCACTGATACATTTCTCCAGCCTCCCTATTTCAATTGTTAAAGATTTAGTGAACCACCAGGAGATAAATTCATAGAAGAAAGACACTGGGCAGTGGTGGCTCACGCCTTTAATCCCAGCACTCGGGAGGCAGAGGCAGGTGGATTTCTGAGTTCGAGGCCAGCCTGGTCTACAGAGTGAGTTCCAGGACAGCCAGGGCTACACAGAGAAACCCTTTCTCAAAAAAACCAAAAAAAAAAAAAAAAAAAAAAAAAAAGACAGGCCGGGATTGGAAAGTACCATAAATCGTTCCTGAGTGGCACTGTCCCTGGACAATATAACGTCATTCCCCAAGAACAGTAAGGACAACAGTGAAGGGAGAAATGTTATGCGCTGACACCGTGGATTCTTTTAATGATTGAGCTGGATGTATTTGTCAAACTAACACTTGGGGAGGTGGAGGTAGGATCAGGAATCAAGGTTATTATGTTCAGCTACATAGCCAAGTTCAAGGATAGCCTGGGCTAGGTAAGACCCTGTCTTAGTAGTTTCTAGAGTCCTATAATGCTCATCTAGGCTTTGAGTTTTATTAAATGTGGTTCGTTTTAGGTTTGTTGTATTTTAATTTTGAGTTCTTTGGTGCTTTGGAGAAATGCCTTTTTGTATTTACATCAGTATTCTATGGTATTGGAGACATTTTGAGTAAAAACGTGAATGACTGGGTGAACAAGTAAACTCACTGGTGAGTTCGTGAATGATTTTGCGTGTGAATGGATTCATGGGTGATCACTGTGAATGAATGACTTTGCAGACGCATTTGTGAACAAATGAGTTCATGGGTGATTCTGTGAATGGGTGAATGAAAGAATTTGTGAATGAAGATCCTGTGAATGACTGAATGCCGGGCGGATTTTGTGAATAAATGCAAACAAGCACGATTGAGGAATGAATGAATGAAAGGAGAGGAAGGAGATCTTGGCATTTTCAATGGCTCTGTGACCACTCCTCCTGGGTCTGGTCTGCCTCCAACTAAAACAGCACCCTTAAGGCTGGCCAGCTGAAGCTCCACTTGCATGATGCACACACACTCACACACACACACTCTCTGGGTCTCATTGTCACTTTGCTGGTTTCTCATCCATCCTCAGCAGATAGGCAATCTACAGGAGAAGAAAAAACTATGTTTTCAGATAGAGGAAGTTGGTGGCTTTGAAAAAATTGAGTTTTTACAACACCACCACAACACTTACATCAGCCATAGTGCCCTGAACATCATCGAGAAATACGTATGTGAGGTGAGTAACAAGGGCCCCGTATTCTGGGGCTAGCTAGCTCTTGGTGGTCGTGGGTTGGCTCTTGGTGGCTGTGCTTCCATTGCTATTCTGTGAACCTGGCTATCAGGCAGGGTGACTCTCTCCACACCCTCCTGTGATTTTAGCTGGCTGCCTTCCTGGTCCCTGTTCTAGAGGTGGCCTCTGAGTATCAGGAAGCTTGTCTGGGAGCTGGGAGGTGGCTCAGATGGTCCAATGCGTGTATGCAACTGTGAGGACCTGAGTTTGAACCCCTGTGAGAAATTCAGGCACGTTGATCCATGTTTATAACCTCAGTTCTGAGTGAGTACAGACATTTGATCCATGGGGCTCAATGGTTAGCCAGTCTAGCTAAATAGATCCCAATCCAGGAAGAGATACTGTCTCACAAAACAAAATAAGACACAACGCAGAGGCGTCGGCAAGACAGATCAGTGGTGTCTTAGTTAAGGTTTCTATTGCTAGGCTGGAGAGATGGCTCAGTGGTTAAGAGCACTGACTGTTCTTCCAGAGGTCCTGAGTTCAATTCCCAGCAACCACAGATGATGGCTCACAACCACCTGTAATGGGATCTGAAGCCCTCTTCTGGTGTGTGTGAAGACAGCTACCATGCACTCATACACATAAATAAATCTTTAAAAATATAAAAAGGTTTCTATTGCTGTGATGAAACACAATGACCAAAAGCACGTTGGGGAGGAAGGGGTTAATTAGGCTTACGGTTCATATCACTGTTCACTACTGAGGGAAGGCATCACAGGAACTCAACCACAGCAGGAACCTGGAGGCAGGAGCTGATGCAGAGGCCATGGAGGGGTGCTGCTTCCTGGCTTGATCCTTATGACTTGCTCAGCCTATTTTCTAAGAGAACCCAGAACTCTCAGTCCTGGATGGCACCACTCACAATGGGCTGTGCCCTTCCCCATCAATCATCAATTAAGCAGATGCCCTACAGGCTTGCCTTCAAGCCTATCTTTGAGAGGCATTTTCTTTTTTTCTTTTCGCTTGCTTGTTTGCTTGCTTGCATGAGTCTTCCATCTGCATGTACACCTGCATGCCAGAAGAGGGCATCAGATCCCTTTATAGATGGTCATAAACCACCATGTGGTTTCTGGGAATTGAACTCAGGACCTGTAGAAAATCAACAGCCAGTGCTCTTAGCTGCTGAGCCACCTCACCAGCCTCTGAAAGCATTTTCTTTCTTTTTCTTTTCTTTCATTTTTTAAAAAGATTTACTTATTATCTATGAATACACTGTCGCTGTCTTCAGACTAATCCAGAATAGGACATCGGATCCCATTACAGATGATTGTGAGCCACCATGTGGTTGCTGGGAGTTGAACTCAGGACCTCTGGAAGAGCAGTCAATGCTCTTAACCGCTGAGCCATCTCTCCAGCCCCTGGAAGCATTTTCTTAATTAAGGTTCCCTCCTCTCAAATGATTCTAGCCTGGTCAAGTTGACCTAAGACTACCCTGTACATCTGTATTAAGATACTTGCTGTCAAGCTTGAGAACTTGTGTCCAATCCCTGGGACCCACAAGGTAGAGGGAGAATAATGACTCCCACGGGTTGTCCCTAACCTCACATGCACAGTGTGCACATACACCCCTCACCTCTCACGCAAACACACACACACACACACACACACACACACACACAATGTTAAACAACACCAACAGCTCCTGTGGAATGGTTTACCTTTGCCTTCCTAGTGCTCACAAACAAAGCCAGTCTATACCCGTGGGAGTTTATCTCTTGGTTTCTGATTTGAAGCTGTCTTTTTCTTGCCATTTTTCTTGGAGCAGGGGAAGGGGAGGGGAAGGGACAATCCTCTAAAAGAGACTTTTCTATCTAAGAATGCAAACAATGCTGTCTGGCCCAGCTTCCGGGAAAACCTTTTCAACACTGCATTTTGTCTCTTTCTAGAACACGTAGTTTGGGGATGTGTTACTCTATAAAATGTCGTGAGTTTGTAGTGGCCTGGGGAAGTAGAGATCAGATAAAGGTTTCCATGAAGATCTGTCCAGTGGTAGGAGATACATAACATAAAGTTTGCCAGGTGACCACTGAGCTGAAAGAGAGAACTCAGGACTCTTACCCCAGCATTCAGGAAGTAAAAGCTGGGAGAGTCAGGAGTTCAAGACCATCCTTGAGTGCAGAAGGGAATTCAAGGCAGTGGAGACTGAAGACTTAGTGAAGTGTTTGCCAGACAATCATGAGGACCAAGGCTTGTAATCCAACATCCATGTAAAAATCTGGGCATGGCACAGGCACCTAGATTCCCATTGTTTGGAAGGCAGAGACAGGGGCTTGATGGTCATCAGTCTACCCAAACTGGACAGCTCCAGGTTTAGTGAGAGACCCCTTCTCAAAAAACTAAAGTGGATTGTGATCGAGGAAGACACCAGAAGTCAACCTTTGGCCCTTGTACACATGAGTGCACATGAGCCTGTGCACACATGTAGGTACACATACTGCACATGCACACAGATTTCATTTGATTCCTCTTCCTTGAGGTCCTGAGACCGAGCAAACTCATAGCAACAGATAGTAGAGATCAGAGACTGGGCGGAGCAGGAGCTAGGAGTCGGTGGGAGTGAGGACAGAGTTTCAGTTTGGGACGATGCAGATGGTGATGGGGTCACAGCACACAGGTTCTCAAGGGCAGCCGAGTCTGCTTAAAAAGCCACAAGATGGAGCTGGTGAGATGTCTTGGGGTGTAAAGGTGCTTGCTGCCTAACCTGAGGATCTGAGTTCAATTCCTAGGACCTGCCTAGTTAGTGCAAGAGAGCCAACTGCCACAAGATGTCCTCAAACCCCTCCATACATAGAATATGTACATTCAATCTCTCTCTCTCTCTCTCTCTCTCTTGCACACACACTCACACAAATATAATATTTTTAATTGTTAGTCTGAAGCTAAACATAGTGGTTAGATCTACCACTGTAATCCTAGCATGTGGGAGGCAGAGGCAGGCATAGTAGGAATTTTAGACCAGCCTAGGTTACATGAGAGTCTCTCTAAAAAAAGAAAAATCGGGCAGTGGCACACGCCTTTAATCCCAGCACTTGGGAGGCAGAGGCAGGCAGATTTCTGAGTTGGAGGCCAGCCTGGTCTACAAAGGGACAGCCAGAGCTACACAGAGAAAACCTGTCTCAAAAAAAAAAAAAAAATTCAAGAGGGTCAGACATGGTGGTGTTCATCTGTAATCCCAGACTGAGGAAGGCTGAAAGTCAGAGGCTAGTCTAGACTACATAATAAGACCCTGGCTCCAAAGAGAAAAATAGACTTCGTTTGTTTGTATTTTTACCACATACATAACTTATGTTCAGAGCCCATTTTTTAAAATTATTTATTTTGCATCCACTCAGTAGCAGCTCCTCTTCTTCCTTCTCCTCCCAGATCAGTGCTCCCCCTCCCCCAATCCTGTTCCCCACCTCCCTTTTTCTTCAGAAAAGAGAGGCCTTCCATGGATATCAACCTGCCTTGGCATATCAAGTTGCAGTAGGACTAGGTGCATCTTCTCTTATTGAGGTTAGACAAGGCAGCCCAGTAGGGGGAAAAGCAGGCAACAGAGAAGAGACAGCCCCAGCTCCCACTGTTAGGAGTCACACAACTGTAACATGTGTGCAAGAGGCCTACGTCAATCTCATGCATTCCCTGGTTGGCAGTTCAGTCTCTGGAGCCCCCTCTGGGCCCAGGTTAGTTGATTCAGTAGGTTTTCTTGTGGTGTCCCTGACCCCGTTGAGAGCCCATCTTAAGCCCTTGCAAATGCTGGCATTCCAGGTACATGTGCCATGCCCAGATTTTTCCATCTATAGACATAGTTCAGTCATACAGTGCCTACTTTGTAAGCACAAGGACTTGGATTCAGTCTCCAGCACCCACATAAAATCTGGCCATGATGGCATTCACTTGTTCCCCTACCCCCCAAGAGCTGGGGAAGCAGACAGGAGTGTATCTGGACCTTGATGGCCAGCCAGCCTAAGTCTAATGAGTGAGCCCCGGGCCAGTGAGAGATCTAGTCTCAAACAAGGTGAGGGCTGGAGAGGTGGCTCAATAGTTAGGAGCACATACTGCTCTTTCCGAAGTCCTGAGTTCAGCTCACAGCATCCTCATTTGGGGGTTCCCAGATGCCTGTAATTGCTCCACAGAGCTCCTCCCCAGCTCCTGCTCCCAAAGCCCATCCTAAGAAGTATTTGGATGATTTATGTTTCTGCAGGGCCTCAAGGTTACCAGAGCTAAGTTCTAGAATTCACTGGAACAAATTCTAATCCAGCTGTGATCTTAGAGTCAATGCTGCTCTGACAGCATACCCGTGACCTGAGGCTAAGACCTTATCTGTTCTTCCTTGAAGGAGGAAGACGACGACTGTTTGCCCAGGCCTGGGATGGGATTGTGAATACGTGGAGAACAAAGACATTTCACATACCGTATTGTATGTTAAGCGTATGTTCATTCCTCCCTTATGTCCTCTCTCTTTCCCCTCACCATTCTAACCTGCTTAGACCCCTTCGCTCTGTGTAGGCAGCCATACCTCTGCGCTTCTGGCATGTATACGTGTGTGTGTGTGTGTGTGTGTGTGTGTATTATACACGATTTCACATATCTCTATACATCCAGGACGCACTGATTAGACAAACCCAATCTTTTGTCTTTCTGAGACTGGCTTCTTTGGCTTAATGTGATCATTTCCAGTTATATCCAGTTTCCTGAGGATCAACATGACTGTTTGATTTTTGTCTGAAAGACTCCCATTGTGTGTGGAAAGCACAATTTTTTTCTTTTTAATACCGGTCCTCTGCCTTTGGAGACCAGCCTGGTTCTGTAACTTAGCTATTGTGAAGAGGGAGCTGCGATCAATACTCGATCGATACAGGGATCTCTACGCGGTTTTGATTTGGAGCACCCCCCCACTCCCCACTCTCATCCCCACCGGGTGGCATAGCTGGGTTGTAGAGTAGATCTATGTTTAGGTTTTTGAGACATCTCCATGATCATTTCCAGAGCAAGGGACTCTCTCTCTTCCCACAGCAGAGATTTTCCTTTTGTTCACATTATTCCCAGAATTCCAGGTTTGCGTTATTCTGTTTATGTATCTGAATATATGCCATGTGAGTGCAGTTGCCCCAAGATACCAGAAGAGGGCGTTTGACTTGCCTGGAGCTGGAGTTACATTTGGCTGTGAGCTGCCAAGTATGGGTGCTGGGAACTGAAGCAGGGTTCTCTGCAGGAGCACTGAACATTCTTAACCACTGAGCATCTATGAACCCCAAGTCTTCTTGAGAACTTCTGCATCTCTGTTCATCAGGGAGACTGCCTATAATTTTCTATTTTGATGTCAGTGTAGATGTCTGGTTTCAGTACCATGGTTAATGCTGGCATCACAAAAACCTGGGAATGTCTTCATTTTCTCATTTATTGAATAATTTGATAAGCACTGGTATTCATTCTCTGAAGGGCTTGTAGAATTCAGCAGCTGATACATCTGCACCTGGACTTTTATAGGTTAGATTTTCTTTAACATAATACTTTTATTGATTATTTCAGGATTTTACATCATGAGCCCAGATCACACTCACTTCCCAGTCCTTCCAGGTCTGCCCCCCACCCTTGGGATCCCCCCCCCCAAAGAAGAAAGTTCAAATTGTGTGTGAACATGGTCAAACTCCCAGTGGCCAGCCCCTTAAGGAAAATTGTGTACTTCCCAACATCTACCCTCGCCAGAAGCCATCAGTTGTGGAGAGCCACACTTCTGCATCCTTTATGACAATTGTTAAGAGATTTCTTCCAAAGCCGGGCAGTGGTGGCGCCCCCCTTAAATCCCAGCACTTGGGAGGCAGAGGCAGGTGGGTTTCTGAGTTCGAGGTCAGCCTGGTCTACAGAGTGGGTTCCAGGACAGCCAGGGCTACACAGAGAAACCCTGTCTCGAAAAACAAAAAAAAAAAGAGGTTTATTCCATGGCTTTCTGTCTAGGCTGTTACTTTTGCTGGGTGGGTGAGGGGTTAGAGGTTGTCACAGAAGTCTTCCCTGTCCCTCTTTCTCCACTGAGAGTCTGCAGTATCTTTGATACCACAGCAAAAGTAACTTCCTTGCCCTTTACAGTCAGCCAGAGCAATCAGCCATGGACTTCCACATGACTTCTGGCAATAGCACGGACCACGGACATCCACATGGTCTCTGGTGGCAGTACAGATCTTGGACATCACCTGAGCCCTCTGCCACAGTAAGAACCACAGACGGCATCATAGCCCTCGACGGCAGCACAGGCCAGTGATGTCAACATGGCTTCAGGGGCAACACAGACCAGACACAATGGCATGACCTTCAGTGGTAACACAGGATACCAACATTAATACATCCCCAAGCTACCACTCCCTGAGAATGGCTCTGGGCAGCCATAGTCAAATACACACGGCAAATGTTTTTTACCAGCTGAGGAATCTAACTGGATAGGGACTGTGTGGTTTTGTTTTTGTCTTTGTTTTTTAGGTTTTGTTTTTGTTGCCATTGTTAATGTTTTTTGTTAGTCTGTTTCTATTGATTAGGGAATTGAGATTATTAATATACAGTTATTGAAAAGCATGTATTATTTCCTGTCATTACGTTGAGTTCTAGTGGTTGGTGGTTTCATTTTCTGAAACTGGGTCTCGTGTGTTCCCAGCTGGCCTCAAACTCCATATGTAGGCAAAACTGGCCTGGAACTGATCTTCCTGCCTCTGGCTTCCCCACATGGACTGCAGCACCATATCCAGCTCTAGTTCATAACATTTATAACAATAAATGCTTATGATTTTAGCTTTAAGCGTTTTTAAACTTACTGTTATGTATATGACTGTCTGCACCTGTGTAAATGCACCCTGTGCATGCAGTACCCAGAGAGGCCAGAAGAGGGCAACAGATCCCCTGGAATTGAAGTTACAGATGGTGGTGAGTCACCATATGGCTGATGGAAACTGAACCCAGGTCCTCTGTTAGAGTGGCCAGTGCCCTTAACCACTGAGCCATCTCTCTAGGCTTTGCCTCCCATTTTGAAGGAGGAGCTCAGGGATTATAGCTGCACATTGCTGTGTCCAGCTGTGTGGGATTTGGGGTTCTGAACTCAAGGCTTCTTACTGGGAAAGCAAGTGGTCTGCCCACTGAGCCATGTCCCCAGTCCTTTAATTTTTTATTAACATTATCTATCTTTCTATCTTTCTGTGTGTGTGTGTGTGTGTGTGTGTGTGTGTGTGTGTGTGTGTGTCTTATACATAAGATGTGTATCTGTCTGTTTGGTACATGCACATGAGTGTCCAGCTGTGTCCAACCCTGTGTGTGTCCATGAGGAGCTCAGGGTAGGACATCAGGTGTCACCTTTGCTACCTTGAGACGAGTTCTCAGTGAGTCAGAACTTGCAGTCTCAGCTAGGCTGGCTGGCCAGTGGACTCTTGGGGCTGCCTGTCTTTGTACCACAATGCTGGGGGTTCAGGCATCAACAGCATAATGGCCTTTTCATGAGGGTGTTGTGGGTTTGAACTTTTATCTTCATGTTTGCAAAGCAGGCGCTTTTACTCACTTAAGCCATCTCCCTAGCTCCTTCTCTGCAGTGTTTTCAAATGAGTGATGGGACTTGTGTAGAAAACTGACACTGGGCTGGTGAGATGGTTCAGTGGTTAAGAGCACTGACTATTTTTCCAGAGGTCCTGAGTTCAATTCTCAGCAACCACATGGTGACTCACAACCATCTGTAATGGGATTTGATGTCCTCTTCTGGTGTCTGAAGACAGCTACAGTGTACTCACATAAATAATAAAAAAAAGAAAACTGACATCTATATATCTGTCTTGGTTAGGGTTTTCCTGCTGTGAACAGACACCATGACCAAGGCAACTCTTACAAGGACAACATTCATTTGGGGCTGGCTTACAGGTTCAGAGATTCAGTCCATTATCATCAAGGTGGGAGCATGGCAGCCTGCAGGCAGGCATGGTGCAGGAGGAGCTGAGAGTTCTACATCTTCATCTGAAGGCTGCTAGGAGAAGACTGACTTCTTGGAAGCTAGGATGAGGGTTTTCTAGACTACACTAACACTGACAGATGTGCTCCAACGAGGCCACACCTACTCCAACAGGAGTCACTCTCTGGGCAAAGCATATACAAACCATCAAAACATCCAAGTACCAGCTCCGAAGCCTAGAATAATTTTTTAAAAAGATCTGGGCAATGGTGGCACACACCTTTAAACCTAGCCCTCGAGAGGCAGAGGCAGGTGGACCTCTCGAGTTTGAGGCCAGCCTGGTCTACAGAGTGAGTTCCAGGATGGCCAGAGCTTACACAGAGAAATTTTTGGGGGGGGGGGGGCTCAAGACAAGCAACACTGGGGAGGAAAGCGTTTATACAGCTTCTGCTTCCACATCACAGTTCATCATTGAAGGAAGTCAGGCCTGGAACTCAAGCAGGTCAGGGACTGGAAGCAGGAGCTGATGCAGAGGCCATGGAGGTGTGCTGCTTACTGGCTTGCTCCCCATGGCTTGCTCAGCCTGCCTGCCTTTTAGTACACAGGACCGCCTATTTAGAAGTGAACCATCCACAAGGGGCTGGCCCCTCTCCCATCTGTCATTAAGAAAATGCCCTATAGCCCCATACTATGGAAGCATTTTCTCAATTGAGGGTCCCTCCTTTCCTATGACTCTAGCTGTGTCAAGTCTCTCTCTCACACACACACACACACACCCCTTCCCCTCTGGAATCTCTAGTGTGATCATTTAGAAGTTGCCTTTCTGATTGTCCTGTTTGCTGTCAGTTACTGTGTCACTGTGTTCTCTGCACTGGGCTGTTTCTCCGCTTGCCATCCTCATTTCTCCCAGAAGGCTTTTCTTCTCTGCAGCCACCTCATTTGAGACATTTGTTTATATGGATTTCCCTCTCTCATTAATCCAAGATCCTATCTCCACAGCTGTGGAATCAGCTTCCTCCTTTGAAGGGAGGCCTGCGGTCATTTTTAATGTGATGTGCTCAAGTGCAAGGGTTCCACGGAAGATCTGTGAGCTGTGCCTTCTCTGCTCCTATTTGAAATGTCCTCGGGGGTGTTGGGGTGTGGCTAAGCAGTAGAGCACTTGACTAGAATCTCCCAATCAGGAATTGGGGTCCGAGTCCAACAGTAGAACACCTGCATAGAGCTCCCCAGGAAAGGGCTGATTCCACCCACAGGGCTGTTTAAGAAAGGGAAGAGTAATAAAAACCTTCATACCCATTGGAGATGTGGGAAGGGTAGCCAGTGGGTGACCGCAGGATCCTGGGCCGTTCAAGCAGACGTCCCAACTATGCAAGCTGGACATTTTGGTCTGGTGTATAGTTCAAGGACGGAGTGTGCTTAGCGAACACGGGGAGGTGATGGTGTTTGTGTTTCAAGACAGTTTCTCTGTGTAGCCCTGGCTGTCCTGAAACTCACTCTGTAGACCAGGCTAGCTTCGAACTCAGAGATCCACCTGCCTCTGTCTCCCAAATGCTGGGATTAGAGGCATGTGCCACCACCACCTGGCAAGATGAAACTTTTAAATTTGGCAAATGTAGACTTCTTTCTTTCCATTCTCCCATTCTCTGGGCCATGCACAATCTCCAGGTCAAGTTGTTTGTTTGCAGGGAGATTTTTTTTTTCAGTGTGCAAACTGTGGCGATCACCGAGTCCAGTCATTACAGCACACACTACTAGGGAATCCACGAGCCACACATTCAATACCATGGATTTTCAGGCTGGGTATGGTGGTCCCTCAGGACTTGGAAGCAGAGAGAGGACAATTATGAATTCCAGGCCAGACTGGGCTACACAGTGTCTTGAGATATAATAAAACAAAGCTGGCCGGTGGTAGCAAACACCTTTAATCCCAGCACTTGGGAGGCAGAGGCAAGTGGATCTCTGTGAGTTTGAGGCCAGCCTTGTCTACATACTGGACAGCCAGAGACACACAGAGACCCTGTCCCGGAAAATCAAGCAAACAAACCCAATCACTTCTCCTCATTCCTAGTAATAGACTAAAGCTGAGAGAGGGCAGCTGGTTTGCAAAAATACCTTGACAATACTTGGGAGGCAGAGGCAGGCGGATCTCTGAGTTTGGGGCTGGCCTGGTCTACAGAGTGAGTTCCAGGACAGCCAGGGCTACACAGAGAAACCCTGTCTTGAAACACTTCTCCCCCCAAACAAAACAACAAAACATTGCTAGCCAGACACACCTTTAATCCCAGCACTTAGGGAAGTAGGCATGGTCAGATCTCTGTGAATTCTAGGCCAGCTATGGCTATCTAATGAAACCTTGTCTCAAAAATAACAAAAACCCATCTGTAAAAACCTGGCATGGTTCTGACCACCTTTAATCCCAGCACACAAAGTATGAAGACAGGAGGATCAGAAATTCAGGTTTGGGCTGGAGGTGTGATTCAGTCGGTAGAGTACCTTGTTTAGCATGCATGAAGGCCTGGGTTCCAACCACTGCACTCTGTAAACCTGGAGTTGTGGTGCTATGCAATCCCAGTCAAACAGTACAGACAGGGGGACCAGAAGTCAAGTCATTCTTGGTTACGTAATTTGAGGCCAGCCTGGGCTATGTGAGAACCGACCTGAAAATTGTTCCCTTTGCCCAAGAGTCTAGCACAGGGATCACCTCTCTTTTCTTTCTTCCATTCATTCTGTGCTTAGATTACAAGACAAAGAAGCATTTGTGGTCAAGAGTTACAGATGCAAACTGGTTTAGCAGGGTCCTTTTAAAGGGCGTTGTTCACCTTTCCTACATGGTCTGGGTACCCGAGTTAGTCACCATCTGGCTGAGCGCCCGTGCGCTTGGACTCAACACACTGGGGGTAACTGGAAGGCTAACAAAGACAGGAAGGAAGAGGAGCCTTCCAGTGTGGAAAGTGACCTGGGACAACTCTGACCTGCCGTTTGCCCCCAGATTTGGCATAGAACATAGAAGAAATGTCGTTCTCGTGGTGTGCCATGGGTGATAACAGCTGGCTCTCTGTGGCGGTGCGTGACATTCCAGGCGCTGTAGGGGAAGCAACCTGACTCAAAGCCCTGTGTCTCCATCCTGGCTCTTTTCTCCAGTGAAATCCTGGTGTTCCTGTGTTCACGAATTCAGCTCTTTCTGCCCTTCCGTTTAGCCTTCTGATTCTCATCTGTAGAGTAAGAGGCTCAAATGTTAAACTCAAAAAGTATTTATTCTTGAGCTGGGCATGCCTAATCCAAGAACCTAGGGAGACTGAAGTAGGCAGATAACCCATTTGAAAACCAGGCAACTACATCATAAGAGCTATCTCAAACCAACTAAAACAAACAATACCTAAGAACAAAATAATTCAAGGCATCTGAATCTAAACAGCAAGGTTGGCGGTTTAGTGCTATAACCCCAGCCCTCAGGAGGTGGAGGCAGGAGGATCAGGACAAGTTCAGCCACTGTCTTCGAAACACAGTGAGTTTGAGGTCCTGTCTCAAAAAAGAAAACAGGTTTATCCTTAGTCAGTGTCATGTTACTATAACAAAATCCTCAAAGCTGGGTAGCTTTATAAAGAAAAGGGGTTTATTTAGCCTATGAGTCTGAAGGTTCATAGACCCACGCTTGGTGAAGGCCTTCTTGCTGGTGAAATCCCAGTGTGACAGAGGGTGTCATATGACAAGAGACATGTGATAGTCTCAGCCTCCTTACAGAGCCACCAGGGTTCAACCAGGGG
>JADRCH010000363.1:19891-85528 GCA_019843965.1 Rhynchomys soricoides
GTAATGACTGGTGCTGGGGAGCAAGCCCTGGATTTGATCCCCCGTACTTGGTGAACTTGGTGTGGTGGTGTATGATTGTAAACCAGGCATAAGTCCAAGGAGATGATGGAATTGTACGGATCAGGAGTTCAAGGTCATCTTCAGCTACACTAGGAGTTCCAGGCTACCTAGGGAGAGGCTCTGGCTCAGAAATCCAGGACCGGGGATGACGAGCTGAATAAGTGGCTAACATATTTACCAGGCAAGCACGAACCAAGTTCAGATCCTTTGAAGCCCACATAAATGCCTGGAGAGTGTGGTGGCTCATCTATAATTCTAAGCTTGGAAGGATGAGACAGGAGATCCTAGTGAGACTAGCTTTATTGACAAGCTCTGGGTTTGATTGAGAGACACTGCATCAATGAATAAAGTAGAAAAGTTATGAAGAATGGTTCTAGGCATCAACATCAGTCCTCCATATGAACGTATACATGTGCATTTGTGCACACATGCAGGTGCATGTGTGCCCACCTACATGCAAACATGCATACCCATACCACATGAAAAATGGAACGGAGAAAAAACCCAAACCATCCCATGTCAAGCCAAATACAAGGATCAGTAGTAATCAATAGTGTACTCAAGGCTTCAAGATAAGATATTGTAAGGTTGTGAATGGAGGTCAGAGGTGAAATGTTTATCTGCATGCGTCATGGCCTGGTTGGACCTCCAAAACAAACAAGAAAAAGAAATAACTTTTGAGAAACAAACAAACAAACAAACAAACAAACCGTCCAATATGTTGTGCATGGCTGTCTTATCTCAGCTGGTGATGTGGAATCAGGTACGTTCTGGAGGCTGCCTGATCAGCCAGCCTAGCTGAATAGGTCACATGAGATCTGTCTCAATCGGTCAGTAGATTTTACTTTTTGTGGTTGCTGTTGTTTTTGTTTTTTGAGTCAGGGTTTCTCTGTGTAGCCCTGGCTGTCCTGGAACTCATTCTGTAGCCCAGGCTGGCCTCGAACTCAGAAATCTGCCTGCCTCTGCCGCCCGAGTGCTGGGATTAAAGGCGTGCGCCACCAAAGCCTAACCAAGAGGCTGGAGGGATGGAGAGGTGGCTCAGCAGTTAAGATAACTGACTGCTCTTCCAGAGGTCCCGGGTTCAATTCCCGGCACCCATATGGCAGCCCACAACTGTGACTCCAAGATCTGAAGCCCTCACACTGACATACATGCAGGCAAAACACCAGTGCACATAAAGTAAAATAAATAAATTATTGAAAAAAAAAAAACCTAACCAAACAAAAATTTCAAAAGTAGGATATCGTGATATGCACCTATAATCTCATCTGAAGAAACCAAGGCAGAAGTATTATAGGATTATTTTGGGGGAGGTTACTATACCTCCTGTACTTCCTAAATATCTTCAGGGGGGTTCAACCCCACTGTAACCCATTTAGCTCCTGAGTAATTGACACAGAGATGCCAGATCTTATTAACAAGCTGCTGGCACTATGCTGGGCAGATTCGGAGCTAGTCTGCTAATAGCTAATAAATGTCCTGTTACTTGCCGATTTGTCCTGCCTGGGCTGCTTCTGTGGTAGCCTCTGTCTTCAGTGTGAGCTTCCCCTGACCACATGCTTATGGTCCATCCTGCCTAATGGTGACCTCCTCCTCTTTCCCTGTGGCCTCTCTCAGCCTCCTCACTAGGTCGCCAGACTCGCCTTCCTATCCTCTCTGCCCAGTCACAGGCTCCAGCCTTTTATTAACCAATCAGAGACCTTCGGGGAGCATTCTTCACAGCTCATTGGTCAATACAATGCCCATGTCCACACTGCAACCTGATCTTGGGGCACAGAACTCAGCATCTGAATACACAGTGCACAAGACCAACCCCAACACAGGATTCCTGAGAATTTGAATCCAGCCTGAGCTACATAGTGAGTTCTAGCCTAGCCTGGGCTACAGAGTGACAGACCCTGTCTCAAGAATAAGAGGAGGAAGAGGAGGAGGAAGTGAGATGAGGACGGAGAAGTATAAAAAGAAGCCAGAAGGACACAGGAGATGAAGGCCATCCTGGGCTACTTAGAGAGTTTGAGGCTAGCCTGGGCTACATGAGCTCTGTCTCTTGGAGCAGGCTGAGGTAGGTGGATGGTGAGTTGGAGGCCAGTCTGGACTATAAAGCAAGACTCTCATCTGGAAAAGAAAAAAAAAAAATAGTAAAAGTCACATGCTTCCTGACCTAACCACCTGAGTTCAGGTTTCCATGGCGGAGGGAGAGGACCAACTCCCTCAAGTTGTTCTCTGATGCACACATCTTAGGGTTTCTGTTGCTGTGAGCAAACACTGGGGCCAAAAACAACTTGAGGAGAACAGGGTTTGTTTCCTCTCAGAGCTTGTCGTCCATCATCCAAGAAAGTCAGGGCAGGGTCTCAGAACAGGAGCCCAGAGGCAGGGATGCCACAAAGCAGAAGTGTTATTTCATAGAAACAAAATCCATACTCATTTGGATTTGTGCTGAAAGTCCACCAGCTCAGAGAGGCAGAGAAAACACCCTGCTGACCTCTCCACTCCACCTACGTCCCAGAAGGAAAAAGCCCCTCCTCCTCCTCCCTGTCTTAAATACCCTCCAACTCAAAGACCCTCCTTTCTCTTTCCCAAGGTGTCTTTCCCCTTTAAGATTTATGTATTTATTACGTATACAATGTTATGCCTGCATGTATGCCTACATACCAGAAGAGGGCACCAGATCTCATTATTGATGGTTGTGAGCCACCATGTGGCTGCTGGGAATTGAACTCAGGACCTCTGGAAGAGCAGTCAGTGTTCTTAACCTCTGGGCCATCTCTCCAGCCCTCCTGGGTTTTCTTATGCTCACTCCCTGTCAGCTGGTTGCTTGATCTGCCTCTTGACCTATCGTTGACTTTATTTAGCTCTTGTTTAGAGGGAGCTCTTGGGTTAAAGGTGTGTGCCAGGGTTGAGCTACACCACAACAAGAAACAGGTTTTTCCAGCTTAAAATCTCAGGGTTCACAATGTGATCAAATAACCTGTAACACGGAGGCCGTGGAGGAATGATGCTTATTGGCTTGTTCCTCATGACCTGCTCAGCCTGCCTTCTTATACCCAACAGGACAACTAGGGGTGGCGTCTAGTGAGCTGGGCCCCTCCCACAGCAACCAATCAATATCCCACAGGCCAATCTTCGGATACAACCTAGGTTGTATCAAGTTATTATAAAACTAGCCAGTACAACATGCATACAGTAACAATAAAGCAAAATTTTAAAAAATTTGAGACAGATTCTCTCTATACAGCCCATGTTTGATCACCGGCATACATGTAAAAAACTGAGCTCCACTTGGCTGGAGAGATGGCTCGGTGGTTAAGAGTATATACCGCTCTTACAGAAGATTTCAGTTAGGTTTCTAGCACCCATGTTGAGAGGCTCACAACTGCTTGTAACTCCAGCTCCAGAAGAATCTAACTTGTCTGACTTCTGCCAGTACATGTGCACATGCGCGAGCACACACACACACACACACACACACAAAGTAAAATTGTATCCGGCGGTGGTACGGCATGCCTTTAGTCCCAGCACTTGGGAGGCTGCCGCAGGCAGCTCTTGGAGTTCAAGGTTAGCCTGGCCTACAAAGTGAGTTCCTGGACAGTTAGGACTACCACAGAGAGACCTTGTCTGGGGAAAAAATAAAGATAAAACCAACCAACCAAAAAGTGTTGTGGTTATGTGCCAAGTTGACAAGGGGTGAACTTGTAAAGGCTAATACCGGTTGTCAATTTGACTATCTGGAATCAACTAAAACCCGATTAGTTGGGTACGCCTGTGAGGGATTGTTTTTTCAAGACAGACCCTGTTTCTGTATGTAGCCTGGGTGTCCTGGAACTCACTCTGTAGACCAGGCTAGCCTCGAACTCAGAAATCTGCCTGTCTCTGCCTCCTGAGTGCTGGGATTAAGGTCTTATACCACCACCACCTGGCTCTTGATTGGATCATTTGGGGGGGGCGATGGGGAGACTAACCCTAATGCTGGGATTGGAGGCATGCAGTACCACAACCCATGTTAAAATTATGTTTTAATATTAATATTTAATATTATTATTTAATATTTAATAATAATATTTAATATTATGTTAAAATTCCTTTGGAAGTGCCAGGCTGTAGTGGTGCACGCCTTTAGTCCCAGCACTTGGGAGGCAGAGGCAGGCAGATTTCTGAGTTCGAGGCCAGCCTGGTCTACAGAGTGA
The DNA here is from genome assembly GCA_019843965.1 of Rhynchomys soricoides. NCBI lineage: Eukaryota > Metazoa > Chordata > Mammalia > Rodentia > Muridae > Rhynchomys > Rhynchomys soricoides. The sequence goes on from JADRCH010000363.1 coordinate 24,136, forward strand.
GTTCCAGGACAGCCAGGGCTACACGGAGAAACCCTGTCTCGAAAAACCAAAAAAAAAAAAAAAAAAAAAAAAAAATATTTCCTTTGGAAGTGGCATCTTTGGGTACACAGGGGATTGCTATGACCATTTGCCAACAGCCTATAGAACAAGGAAGCAGTGTTGCTGAGAGTTGCATATAAAATCGATACAATTGTATTTCCTAAAATATACTTGGTGGGAAGAAAAAAATTGACATTTTGAAAACATTGTAATTATATGTATTTTTCTGTGCATATACAGGTGTGGGTTTTCAAGTGCCCAGGCCTGTGGGGGGAGGGGGTCAGAGGGCACCTTTAAGGAGGTGGTTCTCTCCTTCCACCATGGGGGTCTTGAGGATTGAATTTAGGTCATCTTCGTGAACTTGGTGGCAAACACCTTTTCCTGCTTAACCATCTCATGGGCCCCAAAACTGAAACCTTAAAACCACATCAGAGACTAAGACCCATTCACTTAGGGCAGCGGTTCTCAACCTTCCCGATGCTGCAGCCCTTTAATACGGTTCCTCAGGCTGTGGTGGCCCCAACCATAACATTATTTTCATTGCTACTTCATAATTGTAATTTTGCCACCGTTACGAGTTGTCATGTAATTGTCCGTGTTTTCCGATGGTCTTAGGCAACCCCTGCCTTAGGAAGATCCTTGGACAGAAGGCTGATTTAGGACTAGAGGGACGGGGAGAGAGAGCCAGAGTCAGTTCTCACACTATCTTGCTATGATGAAACTAGATTAGACGTATCTACCTTTAAAAAAGATCGCGTTCCCTAGGCGGAAAGAGCGGCGGTAATTACATTGCATCCTGCCCTTGCACAAACTAGATGCTATTAAACCCCAAATTAACTCAATTTGTTTATATTCATGCCTTTAGGTAAGGAGGCACAGGTCCCAACCCTTCTGGGGACTGGGGAATCTGTCACATTAGTCTGTACTTGTTTCTACTTTTGCACAATTGGGGTAGTTAAGATTAGACTTTCAGATCGTGGGAGGAGGAACATGGGTTGGTGGGGCTTGGCGGTGCATTCCTGACATCCTGGAGGCAGGAGGATCAAAGTTTGAGGTCATCCTTGGCTACAGAGCACATTCAGGGCCAGCTTATGCTCCTTGAGGCTGTCTCTAGACAAATACCCATATTCAATGAAAGCTCACGTATTGATTGATAAGGTTTAGTTTAAAGTGTAGTTTAGAAAGAGATCCCAAAGGCCTCTTAGAAATAACAGGACAAATGAATGAAGGGTTGAGGGTAGTGGAGGTCATAGGACAGCTTGGGGGAGTCGGTTGTCTTTCTGGGATCCCAGGGATCAAACTCAGATGGTCAGGATCTTTTACCTGAGTGGATCCACACATAGGATCTTTTACCCAATGAGCCGTCTTGCAGGGTTCCACCTTGTATTTTGAGGCAGGGTCTTACATTGATCTGGACCTCCCCGATTGAGTTAGACTGGCTGGTGAGCAAACCCCAGGGTTCCTCCCTGTTTCCTGGGTGCTGCTGTGTCTGGCTTTCAGTCCTTGTGCGTCCTGTGGCAAGCACTTTACCAAGTGAGCCAGCTCCCAAACCTTGTTTGTTTGTTTCCAATGGGGACTCATGTAGCCTAGGCTGGCCTCAAACTGTCACCTCAGTTAACCAGATGAACAGCTGGTAATGTGATGGGAGTTTAGAACATAGATTTTAGAGCTACTTTGCTTAAGAAAGCAATGCCTAAGAAAGAAAATGCTTAAGAAAGAAAGTGAATTTAGAGTCATAGAAAACCTTGGTCTGGGCCTGAAAGTCATATTCAGTTTGGTAGTCAAAAGGTGGGGAAGGGGCTGAGGATGTGGTTCAGTGGATAGGGAGCTTGCCTGGCATGCAGGAACTCAAGGGTTCGGTTCCCAGTGGGTGCACAAAATCAGACCCCATGATGTATTCTTGTATTTCAAAAACTCAAGAGGTGGAGGCAGGAGGATTAATAGTTTAAGGTCATCATTAGCTACACACTACGTTCTAGGCCAGTCTGGGCTGAAGGAGATCTTGTCCTAAAGACAGATGGGCTGGGGAGGGTCAATAAAGTGTCTGCCTTGCAAGTAGGAGGATCTGAGCCGGATTCCAGGCACCTGTAGTCAACACTGGGTGTGGTGTCCCACATCTGTAATCCCAGTGTAGGGAGGGGGAGATAAGAATGCTTGGGGCTTGCTGGCCAGCCAGTTCAGGTGAATCACTATGTTTCAGGTTCAGTGAGAAATCGTCTCAGAATTGAGGTGGAGAATGATTGAGGAAGACACCCAAGCATGTCTGACTGTATCTTCCAGATGTGTGTATGCATGTGCTGAGGCAGCAGCACACAGGAATGCACACATAACCAACAAAGTATGGAGGGTGGTCTTCTCTTTGGAGCAGGGTAAGGTAGTACACTGTTAGGACTCTCCAGCCAGCAGACAACAGTTAATGGCCAGAGGAAATGACTTTCAGTAGCCTCCAGAGGCACACTTGTGATAATCAGGCGAAGAAAGGTCCAGACTTCTAAGTAGGGAAGGAAACAAACAGGTGGAGCAATCCAAGACTCCTGGGTGAGGAACTGCTGGGGAGTGAACCCCAGGAGGAAGGAAAAACCCCCATGACTGAGGTGGGAGAGAGGAGGTATGGGGGAGGGGAGAGACTGAGAAAGGAGGAACCCACACAGGGGTAGAAGTGCTGGAGTGGGTAAAGGTGGAGGGAAGAGGGAAGAGGAACGAGAAAGAAGGGAGATATAGTGGAGGGGAGAGAGAGAGAGAGAGAGCACTCTCGCTGGCCCGGAAGCCCCAGGGATCTTTCTGTCTTTGCCTCCCCGGGGGCCCGGGATCACTCAAACCAGCACACCCTGGTCCTTGGGGCAGGAGAGAAGCTGAACAGTTGTTAAGAGCACATGTTGCTCTTCCAGAGGACCTAAGTTCAGTTCCCAGCACCCACATGGTGGCTCACAGCCACCTGTTCCAGATCCAGCACCTTCTGATGCACACATACAAACATGCCCACAAAACACTCATATACAGATAATAAAAATATCTAAAAAGCCTCACAAAACTTAGCTTCTTGTGCTCGCACAACGAACACCTTTACCAATGGAGCAATTCTCCCAACACCAATCAAAGACTCTTAAAATGGAGTTATTCCGACCTAGGGTCTCGCTCTCAGTGACAACTGCTTAGAAACAGAAACAAGAGTTAGCGTCTGGATTAATCGTTGCCCATACACGATCCTGTCCTTAAGATATCTTCCTACCGTCATTCAAAAGTCTGGGCTGCACAGGCTCATAAAAACCCAACTGCCTAGGACAGGGACAGGTACAAGCCTGTAATCCCTGCACTCAGGGGGAATCACAATTCTGAGGTTAGCCTTAGCTACAGATGAGCCCTCTCTCGGCCCCCCCCCCCCCCCCCCCCCCCCCCCCCCCCCCGTCTCTAAAGAGGGTGATCAAATGTGGTTAGCTGGTTCTAAAGAACTCACATAAAGCCACCACAAGAATCTGCCCATGAAATGAATTATGTTCGGGTCAGATGTGAGTTTGGTAAATATACGTGGCCTTTTCAGGAACATTTTATTTCTTTTCTAGAACGCGTTACCATAGAGATTGGTTTACTTGCTGAGGAAAGCAGGGCCTTTACTTTTTATCTGCCTGACACTCTGGGGGTTTCGGGGGTGGGTTCATCGGAAGGCACGGAATCGCAAACCCGACTGCTTACTTTTCTGGGTTAGTTCAATTGCATGCAGGTCCCTAACCGCGAAACCACCACCTCTCCATTTACATCCTTCATCTTGTTTAGCTGGTCCAGATGCCGCACTTCCTGCGAGTCTAGCCACTTCGTCAATCGAATACACCAGTTGCACAGGGCACCTCCGACCCTCGATCATTGCGGGAAGTCTTCCCTTGGCACTTGCAGGATCTAAACGCTCTTTCCTCAAGAACCGTAGCGTGTACCTCTGCGCGCACGCGCGCACGGTTCTTGGGGTTTCACCCAGCACCCTGGCTTCCATCAGGAGCCTTGAAAAGTCCGACACTGAAGAAACAATCGGTTCCCCAAATCGTCGCACAAGCAAATCAGTTGGTTCTGAGATTGTGATTAAGAACCAGCTCCGACTGCACCGCTTGTGTGTGCGTGTGGGTCTATGTGTGTGGGGTGCTGGTGGCGGTGGTGCTGTCGGTTTCAAGGCTCCCGCCGCCTGCAGGAACCTTGCAGCTCCCCAGACCCCCTTGCGCGCGCCCAGGACCAGCGCGGTCGGCGTAGCGCCGTGCTCGGGCGCGCGCACGCACGCAGGCGCGAGGCCGCGCAGGGCCGGGCCGGCACGGCGGCGGGCGCGCGCAGCTCGGGAGGCGGCGGCGGAAGCAGCGAGGGCGGCGGGCGTCCGGCTGCGAGCGCGGCGGCTCCGGGCTGGGCCAGCCAGGGGCGGCTCCGGGCGGCGGCGCGGCCGAGCGCTCGGTTCTACGGTTCCAGCCGGTGGTCTCCGTCCCAACGCCTGCGCCGCGCACTCGGCGTCCCGGCTCGGACCCCGGCGCCCAGCCCGTGGCCGTAACCTTGAGGCGGCGGCGGGGCCGGGCCGGGCCGGGCTGGGGGGCGGCGGCACTGGATCCGAGGCCGGCCGGCCGCTGGCGGGAGATGTCGAACCCCGGGACCCGTAGGAACGGCTCCAGCATCAAGATCCGTCTGACAGGTAGGCACAGCAGGGCTGCGGCCCTCGCGCCCCTAGGCGGTCCCAGGGACCCTGCGGACTCCCGCCCCGCCCCCCCTGCACCGGCCGTTGTCCCGGGACCGCTGCACCCCCTACGGCGTGCGCCCCTCGCTCGCGCTCCCGGCCCCGCCCCCCGGGTGCTCTGCAGGCGCCGCCCCTGCCGCCCGTCCCCTCCCTCTGCACCAGGCCCCGCCCCCGACACATCAGGCCCCGCCCCGCTGCGGCAGCCCCGCCCTCCCTCTGCATCAAGCCACGCCTCGCTGATCTGCAGACTCGCCCCCTTCCTTAACTAGGCTCAGCCCTCGACTCTTCTGCAGACTCCCGCCCCCTCCCCCTCCCAGGCTCCACCCCTGGCTACTTTGTAGCTTTGGTGCCCCGCCCTACGGCTCCTCCCTCTGCATTATTCCCCGCCCTCTGCTTGCAATGCAGGTCCAGGCAGCTGGCATTTTCTGCATTAAGCCTGGCCTGCTGTTCATCCCTCTATCATAGATTCTACTCCTCTGGGTAATTCTCTCGAGGCCCCGCCTGTAGCTCCTTCTTCTTCAGGTTCTCTCTTACCTCCCATTACTCTCTCTGCCCACACCTACCATCAGTTGCAGATGGGCCACGCCCCCTAGCTGGCTCCCTCTGCTTCTAACCTTATCCTTCGGCATTAGGTCCCGCCCCCTAGCTCCTTCTCTACAGGACCATCTCCTAGGTCTTCTTTCTGTCCCACACCTACCCTCAGCTGCATATCGGTACCGCCTCTCAGGGTCCTCCACCGGTCCCGTAGTGCTTCTCTCTTGACAGCGCCCCCAGCACCCTCTAATCCACAGCTACCCCCTCCCGGCTCTTCTCCAGGCCTTGTACCTAGCTCCCACAGACACACATTCTTTCAACTTCATGTAGATCCTGCCCCCTCGCTGCACCTCCTTTGCTTTTTCCACCCCCACCTCACATTTTTCAACATCCATCTCTTCTCCCTCACCATCCTCCTACCTGCTGCCGTCCCCATTTAGTCCCCCCCCTCCCTCCCCCTTCTCCCCCCCCCCCCCCCCCCCCCCCCCTCCTTTCCCCCCCCCCCCCCTTCTCCCATGACATGTTGTCTGCCTTCTCACTTCTTCCTCCGGGTACCTTCGAGTCACCCCACCCCCTACTTGTCTGCTTTGCTTCTCTTTGCTCTCCTACCTCCTCACCCCCTCCTCATCTCCATCTCTCTAGCTTCCCTCACCTCTCTTGGCTCCGCCCCCTTCTGTCCCCCCCAGCCCCGCCCTCATCCCTGCCTGATCCCGCCCTCACTTATCTTTCAGTCCCGCCCACCCGCTTCTGTCTTACAGCCTCCACCCTTCAGTCGAAAATTTCTCAATCCTGTCTGGGACCGAACGTCTGTCTCCCAGTCTTGCTCTCACCCCCCCCCCCCCACCTCCTCAGTGGTCCAGACCTCTCCAGTCTGGTCCGCTTCCTTTCTGCCTGAGGCCAGGCCTCTTGGTACTCCGGAGTCCGAGTCTTTGGTTCCTACATCGTCTGCAGTGCCTTCATACCCTTGCCACATCCTTGAATCCCCCCTCCCACACAGGCTGAGCTGTGGCAGCTGCTCCTGTGCAGGCTCCTTGCTCCCCTCCGTCTTCAGAGGGATGTGCAGGTTTCCCAGGTGCTCTGAAGTGCCACCTTCAAAAGTGAGCCGCAAGGCTTGCTGTGGGTCTGACAGCAACAGGGTGGTTTGCATGCAGGCGAGAGGCGAGCTCTCCGTCATAGCTGCCCCTCTTCGTGGGTCCAGAGTCTGGACCTCTGCCCTCAGCTTCCTCTTCCTTTCCCTGCAGACCTTACCAGTTTGACTCCATCCCTAAGGCTGCATGGCAGGGTTGGCGCAGGGCCTGCTTTGGGGCTTTCCAGCTCAGAAGAGGAAATACATCGTTAAGTCTGAGGCCTTGCAGGGATTTCCCTGGATTTTTCTGTTTCCAGGCTGTGTGGTCGGAACTAAGGCTTCTGCTTAGTTCCTTTCAGGCTGAGCATTAGGATAAGGCCTGTGATCATGGCCCAAATTCTTGGAAAGTTTGTTCTGCTTAAGAAAAGATTGATACTTTTTCTCTGAAGATGTCAGAGCAGATAACAATGTTTGAACTAGAACCCAGACCCTGGTCGTGTTGGACATCTTTGCCTCTGGACAGAGACCGGAGGAGACTTGCTCAGTGGGTGCCTTCTTGTGTCTCTCTGTGTTAGGTAGGAAGTTAGGTTCTTTGACCATCATCCTTGGGAACGTTTCCTTGTTGACACTGGGCTCTGACTTTAGCTGTAATCCAGATTGGTTTCAGCCTTCTGTTAAACGGACTGACTTAGGAAGTTGTAGTAGAAATGAGATCAGGGGCTTAGGAATCTCAGTTGTGGGGTTGTGGCAGGTATCTATTAACAGATCCTGGTCAGCTGGTCAAAGGGAGGACTTCCTGGGTTAATTTTGGTGTTGCAGACTTGGAGAGCATCAGAGGTTGGGGTGGCTTGTGACAAGGAAGGAGAGGGGGTAGGTGTTATTACCTCATGGTCTGAGAGCAGCCGTGAGTATGATCCTAGGACTGGGGGTTGGTGGGTGGTGTGCTCCTGTGATGCCAATTGTGAAAATCTTGGAACCAGACATTTTATTGAAGATGAGGTAGGCTTGCCTTCATCTCTCTGCTGTTACAGGAAGTGCAGACAGTTGGGTAGCAGTCTCCCCAGACATAAATCCTGCTGTGGAGTCTTAGGATTTATTTATGTGTTTGTATTTGGGGAGAGAAGACTTTTTTAAAGAATGAGAGCAACTGGAGCTGGGGAGTTGGCTTCTCAGTCAGGAGCGCGTTTGCCCAGCAAGCATGAGACCTGAGCTGGAACCCCAGCACCCACTTAAAACTTGAAGGTGGCTGGCTGGGAGCCTCACCTGATCAATGAGCTCCAAGTCCTGGTAAGAGACCCTATCTGAAGGAAAACCAAGGTGATGGCTCCTGAGGAACCATCTGGCTTGTGTGCACACGTATATAGGCGTACCTGCACGCACACCAACCTGAATACGTAGAATAAAAAACCGAGATGGCTGATTGTAACCTTGCTCTTGAAAACCACACAGCACAAAGACGCTGAAGACTCTGGAGTGGTTATCAAGTGTTGAGAACTTTGGGGTTTACAGTTGTTGCCCTTTGGGGAACAGAGCCTGTCAAATCAGGGCACCTGGGTCAGGATGTACAATGCATGATGTACAGCAAGGGTGCCCTGGGTGTACAGGGTCTTAGTTTCCTCATTTGAATGAGATTTCAGCCCCATTACAAGCATCTTTGATCTCCTACACGATCCATCAGTGTGGCTCCCTACCTACTTCGTGTTACTGTTGGTCTGTGTGCGTGCTTTCTCTTCCCCACCCTGAGACTCAGAAATGTGTGCACTTTTGTTTAATGTGTGTCAAGCCATTATTTGGGGTATTAGTGTTATATTTATGCTTTCTTTTTCTTCCCGTGGACCTCCCTCCCCTTTTATGTGTTGAGTAATTTGCCAAAGTGCTTTGGAAAACGGCTCTGTGCAGTAGAAAAGGGTGTCTGAGTTTCTGCATTTGAGTTGTATCATTTTAATGACTGTCTTTGGGGTATTTCCCAGGGGCTGTCTCATGAGCCGAGCCTTAGGGTCAGTATGTGCAAATCTAGTAGTCTTGATAGAGAGCATGATCTTGTAGGCATCTTAAGAGTTCACTGGAGAGCACAACATTTTTGGAAACTTGGAGTTATGGTCTAGGATGAACCCTAGGCTCTGAGGTTCATGCTGCTTTCCAAAAACTCAGATTTGTCTTTGCTACTGAGCAGTTAGTTGAGGTTCCAAATGTCTCAGCTTTTTTTGGGTGTGTGTGTGTGTCTGTTTTTATCTTTTTTTAAAACACCCTTTTTCTTTTTTAGATTTAGTTGTTTTGCATGTGTGAATATTTTGCCTGGATGTATGTGTGTGCACTGTATTCGTACCTGGAACTCTGAAGGTCAGAATAGGGTATCAGTTCCTCTGGGCCTGGAGTTAACAGTTTCAAGCTACTATGTGGGTTCTGGGAATCCACCCTGGAGCCTTTGCCAAGAGTAGCAAGTACCTGGGAGCTCTAAGCATAACCATCTCTCCAATCCTGCTTTTCTACCTCGAGTTCACTTGGACCTTCTTGTGTTTTCTTGCCTCTTGGAGCCAGGACTGCATCCCACGAAGAGCAATTCTCGTTGCAAGTAGCGGAAGGAGAGACCTGGCTTACCGTTGGCATAGGTGTGTAGCAGGGTCCTGCTTGCACTGAACCATTTGAAGGATGTGAACCAGAGTGAGATAGTTGTAATAGCTGCTAGTGCGTTCAGTTTAGCCAGTCATAAGCCAGTCACAGTGGGCCCAATTGATTCAAAGTGGCTCTTCAGAAAGACTAAGGGAACTGTTAGGGGTGCTGCCTGTCCGTTTGCTCCAGCAGAGAACCTGAGAGCAGCAGAACTTTAATTTGACCTCTGTATTATGATGAGAGATGTTTCGGTTGAGAGACCACAGGATGGCTTAGAGCTGCCACTTCCAAGTGCACTTCCTTAAGGTCTTCCTCAAATCCAGGAAGCTACAGGAAAAGTTGTGCATGCAGCAAGCCTTTCATGTACTTATTCCTGTCTGTATTCTTATGTAGTTGTGAATCTACATCAAACTAGATTCCCCCCCCAACCCCCCCCCCCCACCGTGGGCAGGTTCATGTGGTGTGTGTGCACGCCATTACATGTGTGTGGAGGGCAGAAGCAACATCTGGTGTTTTCTTCAGTCTCCACTCTGTTTTTTTTAAGACTGGATCTCTCACTGAACCTGGAGCTTGCTGATGCCACTAGACTCATGGCCAGCTCAGGATCCCAGGTCTCTGCTCACCTCCCATCCCCTTCTGGGGCCCAGCATTGGGATAACAGAGCCTTTCGTTAAGTAGAATTTTTAAATTCGTGTGTGTGTGCTCACTCGTGTGTATGTGTGAGGGAGACCGATGTATTTCTGGGATTTGCACATTTTGAGCTCAGTGGGGTCCCGGAGGCTGTTACTTGTTCAGTGTTTTCTTAAGGACTAGAAAGGACTACCACTGTACTGCTTCAGCTTTAGCACAAACAACTAGCTAACTGTCAGCTAACTAGGTTGACTTGTATAATACACTCATGGCACTGGTTAAAAGTTAAAAGAGCCAAATTGTGGCTCAGTTCTCACCCCAACAGAACTATCCTCTCAATGCTCTTGGTTTTCTGGCTCAGGATTCTTACATGGGTCGGGGGTCTTTTGCAATTTTAAAACAATGTTGACAGTTAAAGTTTTGTTTTTGGTTTTGTTTGCGACGGGGTAGCCCTGTGTAGTGGCTGTTCTGGAACTCACTCTATAGATCAGGCTAGCCTTGAACTCAGAGATCTGCCTGCCTCTGCTGGGATCAAAGGCATGTGCCACCACTGTCCAGCTAAAGTTAAATTCATTTAAACAAATGTAGAATTAAAAAAAGCATTTGTTTTCACCACTAAACCATTTACACACTGGCTAGTCGGTGGTTTTGCATTAGGGAAAGCCACAACTTACACTTGCTTGTAGCCCGGTGCTCTTTCTCTTCCTTGCTCTTTTCTTGACTGAGGTTCCTGTGGACAGTTGAGTTAGCCAGAGACTGAAGGAAGTGCCTCAGAACCAACCAGAGCGAAGCCCCTTAGATTCGGGCATCTTCTTTCTCAAATGTTAGAATTGCTATTGCGGCTTCAGACCAGATCTAACCCAATTAGATATTTGAATGAAACGAAATATTTCTACATTTCTGGGTTAACGGGAGTGGGTGGAAGCTGTTTACTGTTTTAGGACAAGGCTTAAGTGATGGGAGGTTGATGGGGCTGGGGCTCCACCCGCCCCATCTGTAATTCCAGCTGCGGGCACCTCCATTGCAGCTGAAAGGAATTGTAATTGGCTGAGGAATGTCTCCGCTGCATCAAGTATCACCAGACTGGAGCTCAGGCTGCTGCTGGCTGGCTGATGCAGTTCTGAAGTTTTAAGCTCTCAAATCAGACTTGGATGCTGCCCTAGGGAGCAGAACCTAGGGCCACTTTGGTTGGAGCTGGCGGCTGGAGTCTGTGTGAACTCGTCTCTGGAGGCAATGGTACTTTCTGGTGACCTAAGTCAGTGACTTAGGAATCAGGTGTGAATCAGTTTCCCCAGAAACACTTGGGTGAAGCAGGGGGATGTGTAGAGTTAGCATCTTGTCATGGCTTGTGTTTTCATATCTGAGATGGGAGACGTCTCCCTTTTCATACCACTCAGAGACTGACCAGCGTGGGTTAATATTTCAGTGAAGAGTTGTGATTTATTTATAGTGTAGGTAAGGTAATGTAAACACAGGGCTATAGGTGGCTGTTGTGTCACACCCCCCTTCTTTCCTCCCCCCCTTCCTGTCTCACGTAGTCCGGTAAGGTAGAGCGGTACAGCTTTCTCTTCACCACAGCAGAGCTTATAACTTTGTCCTTCCTGCACATGACTTCGTGGTCTGAGGAGGGGCTAGCGTGTGTAATGTGTAAGGGTAACTGAATGGTGGGGTTCTGTTGGTGCCTCGTCCGTGTTGGGGTAAAACTTGATGCTGTGGCTGCTTTGGGTTCAGCTATGCTCCTGTAACTAACCCCCACACCCGTAAGCGAGCCCAGTAAGCTCAAAGTGCCCCAAGCCGCACTTTGGTTGTCAGGGGTGGGGGTGTCTGTGTGTCTGCCGAGAGGGAGGCAGGCGATCTCTGATGGCCCCAAACTCATTATGCAGCTGAGAGTACTCGCTTCTCCTTTACTTCCTGAATGGCTTGATTACAGCTACAGGCATGAGCTGCCCTTCTGATCTCTTCAGGTCTGGGCATCAGACCTAGGGCTTCATGCGCGCCAGGCAGGCCCTCCATCTGCTGAACTGTATTCCTTCCTGCCTCTTTCATGTCTTTCTGTGCTGCTGCAGGTTGGACCCAGGGCCTTGGCCACTCTAGGCCGGTGCTCTGAGCCACTAAGCTGCATCTCTATCCAGCTGTTAATCGTCACACCTCCATGACTGAATAGACCACGGTTCTCAGCCTTCCTCATGTGACCCCAACTATAACATTATCTTCGTTCCTGCTTCATAGCTGTCACTTTGCTACTGATCTGAACCATGATGTAAATGTCTGATATGCGGGACATCTGATGTGGAGCCCCTGTGAAAGGGTCATGACCCCCCAGGTTGAGAAACACTGAAATAGACAATAAATGAAGACCGTCTGTGGAGCTGATTGGTAAACATGGAAAATACTGTTCACACACAAACACTTGATTCGTTTTCTGTGTATTCAGAAAGTTTGTTGGCACACTAGTGTTGGTGAATCCAAATGAGCAGCGCTCTCTCTCTCTCTCTCTCTGTGTGTGTGTGTGTGTGTGTGTGTGTGTGTGTGTAGGGCATTGTGTTCTGTTCTGTCACTGTCCACTTTACATTCTTGAGACAGGGTCTCCCCATTGAGCCAGGAGCTTGGCGGGTGGCTTGCCAATACCATTGGTCCTTCTGTCCCCACCCTCCACAGTCCTGGGGTTACAGGTGCATGTGTGGGCACGCCTAGCTTTTTTTGTCTGTTCTGGGTTCTCTGGCTTGCATGCTCAGTGTATTCACTGAGCCATCTCCCCAGCTCCCAGGCCCAACTTCATCTTTAGTGGTGAAGCCTTGGACATATGACCAGGAACTTAGTTCAGTGGCGGGTTTGCTCCTGATTGTCGTTAGCTGGGGAAGGGTGTCGGAGAGTGGGAGGTGAGGCAGCCGTCAGTTGTAGACTGAGTGTCCCTTGTGTTTGGAGACAGGTTTTCTGTAGCCAAGGATGACCTTGAACTCTTGATGGGGTGCCCCCATCTCCCACTGCTGGGATTTTAACAAGCATGATGGGTTTATGCTTTTAAAAAGTCTAAAAGATCAGCTAAAACTCAGTTACAAGTAGTGCAGACTGTTAGTAAGTAGCGGGTGGACAGTTTCTCTCTGGTAAAAACTATGAGGTGGGTATGCAGAGTCAGAAGGCCCTTGTCCTTGTGACCCGTGTGGCTTTGTTAGTGTGTGAGGTACATTCAGAGTTGGTGAGGGAAGGGGCAAGAATGGGGCACGTGGGGACATGATGGACAGACCACAGGAAAGAGAAGACGGTGGCTTACAACCCGGGAAACGACACTCTGCATTGCTGCTCCTACACCATCTTCTACCCTCTTATCTATCGTCCCCCCCCCCCCATCTTCACTCACCCTCTCCCCCGTCCACACAGCATCCTCACTTCTTTGAGACAGGGTTTCTGTGTGTAGCCCTGGCTGTCCTGAAACTCACTGTGTAGACCAGGCTGGCCTCGAACTCAGAAATCCGCCTGCCTCTGCCTCCCGAGTGCTGGGATTAAAGGCGTGCGCCACGATGTCTGGCCCAAATGTATTTTAAAGACTACAGTAGCATCCCTGTGGCACCCTCCCTCCTCCCCCCCCCCTTACCTGTCTTGCTACAGCATATCTCAGTGTTTGCTCCAGACACAGTGCCACCTCGCTCACACAGCTCATGACCGATTTGAGAACCTGGGATGGATTTTAAATCTGAACTCCCCTCTTGTTTGTACCATTTATATTTATTCAGGGACATCTCTGACTTATTCTGTGAATAAGTGAAATCTGTGAAATACTCTGCATTCCTATCTGAGGTGCTAGGCGTGAAGTGTTAGCAGTATTTTTAAACCAGTGTCAGTGTATGCCTGTGCTGAACCTGAAGAGTTTGTTTGTTTTACGCTTATTTAGTGTGGGCTCGGTGAGGTGGTGGGGTTGGACACACACGTGGAGGTCAGAGAACACCTTTGGGAGTCAGTTCTCTCCTTGTACATATGGTCCCAGGGGTTGAACTCAGAGCCTCAGGCTTGACAACGGGTGGCTTTACCCACTACATCGTCTTGCTGGCCAGGAGGTTTTGTTTATTTGAATTTTTGAGGTGCCTAAGGATATTTTAATATTGAGTCCATAAAAGCAGAGAAAGTGGTAGCTCCTACAGACTTTGTTTTTACTCCTTAGATCTTTGGGATAAAATCCAAAGCGGTGCTCATTTGCACTTCTGCGTCTGTTACGGTTTTGTCACAGGAGTGCAAGGTGGCACTTGCTGGTGACACTTTGGCTTCAGGTCCAGCCCACCACTTCACAGTGTCTCAGTTTCCAGGGAATTACAGACTGCACCACACTGGAGCAGGACACCAGGCCTAGCTTACACAGAGCTTCTTCTGTGTTCACTTTTATTTCTAGGTTAAAAAATAGCATGTGATTTATTTTATTCCCTGGAAACACATTGTATCAGAGAGAAAAAGGATGTTCTCTCATCCTAAGTGAGAAGCTGCCTTCTGTGAGGATGCAGGACACAAGGAGATACACTTAACTGGAGTGTGTGGCTCTAATCAGAGTTATTTAGTGGTCATGTATAGAAAAGGGCTGTATTTAATCAGTGTAATTCCTCTTAGGTCTTAGAGAAGATAACTTTTATTTTGAAATTTACTGCATGGAAGTCAGAGGACACTTGGGTGTGTCAGTTCTTTATTCTTACCATGTGTGTTCTGGGATTGAACTCACATTCTCAGGTTTGGTGGCAAGTGTTGGAACAAACCTGGCACGGTGGAAAGAAGCCCCACATGTCTGTCCAGGGCGCTGCAGCTCAGGGTGGGACAGGAGACATGCAGGAAGTGGCTGTTCGCTCTTCTACAGTCTGATGGGCTGGTCAGGCTGTGTGAGAGGCCTCTGCGGAAACACAACCCGTGGGTAGAAGAGGGAGCCATCCTGGGGAACGCCGCAGCTGGCTCTGGAGTTCCCATGGTTGGACATCACAGATGCTGCCCGATGCCCGATGTCTGTCTGGGAACAGACAGGCCAAAGAGTGAAGCTGGCATCCCGCCGCGGGACTCGATTTGCGGTGGCCAGGCTAGCTGCTTAGGCTTGGGTGAATGGGTATCGTCTGGAAGCGCTGAGACGCCGGATTCCTTCGGTGTGAGATTAGATGGAGCTCCTTAATTGAAGGCTGGATCCCTCGCTTCCCACGGTGGGTCCAGATGAAGAGACAGTCCATAATTCTAAGACATGTATTTTCATCGTGTGGAGAGTGGCGTGGATGGAATTGTACCTCCACCCCTCTGGGAGAGGCAATGCAGATATAGTAATTGGGAAGGGGCATGGCTAAGCTTCTAGGTGTCTCATTAACATGGGGATGGCTTGGGGCTGTGTGGCCACGCCTCTACCTGGGGTGTGGCCACGCCTCTACCTGGGGTGTGGCCACGCCTCTACCTGGGGTGTGGCCACGCCTCTACCTGAGGAGGGGTGGTACTTGACCGTGACTAGAGCCAAAAGCCTCCTGGCAGCGTTGGCATAAAGTTTCCGGTCCATTGCAGACTCTGCTGCGTCGCCCAGAGTTTACACCTGTGTTCAACCAGGTGCCAGACTGCTTGTCACAGATCACTGCTCCACAGGCAAGCACCTTTATTGGCTGAGCATCTTGCTAGCCCAATACTTATAAACTGAAACAGTCTTCATTATTTTTTGGAAGGCCTTTTTACTCCCTGCAGTTGTGCAAGATTGGTAATTTAATGTAGATGCTTGTTGTTTATTTCTTTTGGTTTTGTATAGAGTTTTGCTATTTAGTCTAGACTGGCCTTGAACTTAAAACCCTCTTGTTTCACTACCTGAGTGCTTGGATTACAGGTGTGTGCCATCATGTGTGATTCTTACTAGGTGTTTTAAGCTTAACATGGCTCAAAGGTATTGATTTATTTGTCTGTTTATCTGTTTTGTGCTTGGAATACAACCTAGAGCTTTGAGCATGCTAGACAAGTGCTCTCCCACTGAGCCACACCCCAGCCCCTCACTGGGGGGATTCTAGGCAGGGGCTCTACCACTGAGCTACACCCCAGCCCCTCACTGGGGGATTCTAAGCAGGGGCTCTACCACTGAGCCACGCCCCCAGCCCCTCACTGGGGGATTCTAAGCAGGGGCTCTACCACTGAGCCACACCTCAGCCCCACACCTGGGGGTTCTAGGCAAGCACTCTGCTATTAAGCTATAACCCTAGCCCTCAAAGGGTCTTTTTAATTCTCTTTTGCTCACAAAGGGAATCAAGCTTCCTTTTGCATTCTTTATCTCATTAAATTTTCCCAGTTGCCCTCATCCCGATGGATTTGTCCCCGGGACCTCTGTCTCTGGTGCTGATGTTTATCTGTGCTCTCTCCTCTCCTTGCACTCCCGTCCTGGTTGAAGTGGATCATCTTTTCCTTGCACAGCCGCACCTTTCCCTGTCTAATGTAGACGTTCTCCAGTCACTAAACCATCAGCTACCATGTAACTTACCTTCACGGTGTCAACGATACTCAGAGTGCTTACAGTTGGGTATGGCAGTACTGCCTATAGTTTGAACACACAAGACATACAGGCAGGAGAAGCACCAGTTTCAGACCAGTTGGGCCACACAGTAAGACAATTTAAAACAAAACAAAGCTCAGGAAAGGGGCCGTGGGGAAGGAGGTTCTAAACATTCTTGCTCCCACTGGTTTCAAGTAGATCTGGGTGGAGACTGGCTGTTGACTTTGCCTGTTCTCCTGCTTCAGCCTTTGCCCTTGCTGCCCTGTCCCCTCCTATAACAGGTCTGCTGAGGTTGGTCAGTGGTCTGTGTCACTGTGAGGTGGAACTCTCTGTAGGCTTATGACTTAGTGATAGCCAGAAATAAGCTGAATCACATCCAGGGCAGCCTCACAGGACGGTACGTCCCACACCCAGGAAGCCAGACTGAAGACTTTCATTAGAGACTTGATTGTGCCAAGTTGGCAATGGGTGCAGACGTCTCCTGAGCTCTCTGCTTCTGTGTGTTGAACTGCCCCCCTTTCCTAAGGAAGAGCACACCTCTTGTGTGTTTGTGTGTTGATGTAGGTATTTTATTTATTTAGTGCGTTTGGTTTAGTGCTTATGTATGTCTATGTGAGCATGTACATATGAGTACGTATGGAGGTCTTCCTGATAGTCCTTCACGAACCCAGAGCTTACCATCAGCTAGCCAGCTTGCCCCCGGGATCCCCTGGCTCAGCCGCCCAAGCACCTGGATTACAGGCAACAGCTACTCCTGCCTGCCTATGTAAACTCTGGTTCTAAACTCTGGTTCTCATGCTTGTGGGGAAGCTGCCTGCTCCCCAGCCCTGTGTTGGTGTGTTTCAGTCTGAACATGGCTGTGTAACAAGCGAGCATCTAGATCAGTGGCTCTCCAGCCAGGGCGTATGCCTTCTCAAGTGCCCCACGAGGTGTTTGCACACATTTCCGTCTCTCGTGACTTTGTGTGTGCTTTTGGTGTGTAGTGGGTGAAAGCAGCTACTCAGTGGCCTTTGCAGATCCTACACGGAAAATTCAGTTCAGATTGTGAGCAGTGATGGAGAAACCCGGGTGTCAGTTGAGAAACGGTGGTGTGTGTAATGTGGAGACCTGTCTCTGTAAATCCTTGTCTTCAAGCATAGACATAATAGAGAATTACTTTGTGATTGGATATATTAAACAAGACCAGGCAGCGGCCCCAGCCTGTGCTTTTTCGGCTTCTGTCTCCTCAGCCCCCTAGAGGGAGCTGTCTGGAGGAGCAGCCTGGCTTTGAACTCCGTATCGATGGGCTCGCATTGTGTCTTTCTGTCACTGGCTCCTTCAGGTCCCCGTGGTGTTTGTGAGATTTGTGCACACAGTGTGCTTGTGGATCACCCATCCTCTTGGCTGCTCAGTACTCTGTGACATCACTGTATGAGAAGGCAGGACAGTTGTGTGTGTGTGTGCGTGTGTGTGCATGTGTGTGCATGTGTGTGTGTGTGTGTGCGTGTGTGTGCGTGTGTGCATATCTATGTGCTGGCATGTGTGTGAATAGGCCAGAAAACCATCTTGTGTTGTGGAGATACCATCTTGTACTTTGAGACAGGGTCTCTCAGCCCATTCTGTGCACTTCTTTCTTCACTCTCAGCTCCCAGCCTGCCTCTGTAGCATAGGGGCTCTCTCCCAGCAAAGATCCACTTTCCTCCCTCTCTCCAAGGTCCTTCCTGACTGCTGTGGGAAGTAGACACACTTCCAGCAGGATACTGCCTCACTCCTGTTGACATTGGTGGTTGCGTCAGGCCACAGTCGGATTGTTTTTCAGTTAAATTCTCTGGCAGGGTTAGGGGCTGTCGTTGACACTGACCTTGCTTCCATCTTGAGCCGAGGTTTGCTTTTGTTTTGTTTTCATTTATAAGGTACGATTTTTTTTTCAGTTATTTTTCAAAAGCAGGGTACTTTCAGATCTAAGTGGTAGAAAACCTAGCTTAAGTTGGCTCAATAGGAAGACTTTTGGTCTGTTCATTGAAACATCCTGAAGCAGTCGCAGTGGCTTGAGAGGACTGACTACTCTCCATTTCTTCTTCTTGTGCTCTCAGGTGGCAGTTAGGGACAACCATATGACTTAGTTGGTAGAGTGCTTGCCTGCATGCCGAAGTCCATCTCCAGCACCATGTAAAGGAGGTGTGATGGGGCTTGCCTGTAATCCCAGCACTTTGGGAGGTGGAGGCTGGCAGATCAGAAGCTTAAGGTTATATTTGGCTACTTGAGTTTGAAATAAACTCGGGCTACATGGGGCCAGTCCCAAAACAAACAAAAGCCCTTTTCCTTGTGACCCCTAAACAGAAAAAGGTGGATGCTGGGAGCTGGTTTCTAGCTCTAGAGCCAACAAAGACTTAACAGTCAGCTTTGTGACTGCTGGGCCTTGGGGTTGAACGCTCTTGAAGTAGTGTCTTTGTGATACTGGCTTTGTGTGTGCTGGGTGTAAAGACAGGGCAGGCTCCATTTAGTGCTGGTCTGAAGAAGCAGCAGGCTTCTTTGTAGTGGTGTGAATGGAGCCAAAGATGTGTGTTTGTAGAAGTGCCGAGAATCTTTGCTTGGGTTAGAAATGGTCTGTGTGTGTCTACCTCAGTGAGCTTTGTCTCATGACTATAGCTTGTTTCTGGATTAAGCCAGGTGTGTTGTTGGTACATGGCTGTAATCCCAGCCTTCAGAAGCTGAGGCAGGAGGGTCTGGAGTTCAAGCTGAATTTAGCACGGATTGAAAAAGGTAATTTAGATTTTATGCAAAAATAAGGTTTTTGTTTTTTGGTAAATAATTGTAACCTGATAACCTGAGTTCACTCAGGCCCACATGGAAGGAGAGAACTGACTTCTGCCCTCAGTTCTCCACATAGATGCTGTGGCACAGGCACACACAAATGCTAGAATAGCTTGACATGGTGGCACACACTATTAATCCTGCAAAGGCAGGTGGATCTCTGTGAGTTTGAGGCCAGCCTGGTCTACATAGTGAGTTCCAGGACAACCACAGCTACATAGTGAGACAGTCTCAAAATAGCAACAAAACAAAACAAAACAAAAACCAAAACCTAGAGTTAATGCCTTCCTCTTGACAGGGTCTCATTCTATAGGTCTAGCCTTGAACTTGGGGCAGTCTTGCTACCTAGCCTCTCAGGTGTTTAAAACCAGGATACCTTGGTGTGTGTGAACATTTATTTATTAATACGTGTGTGTGTGTGTGCGCGCGCGCGCCACAGCATCTGTGTGGATGTTACAGGGCAGCTTGCAGTAGTTAGTTCTCTCTTTCCACACTGGCCTGAGATTGAACTCAGGTGAGCATAGTCTGGGAGAGCCATCTTGAGCCTTTAGACCAGCAGCTCTTAATCTGTGGGTCATGACCCCTTTGGGTGCTGTATGACCTTTTCACAGAAGCTACCAAAAGGCCATTGGAAAACACAGATTTATATTACAATTCGTAACGCTAGCAAGATTACAGTATGAAGTAGCAACAAAAAACATTTTTATGGTTGGGGTTCCCCAGCACATGAGGAACTGTATAAAAGGGTCACAGCATCAGGAAGGCTGAGAACCGCTGCTTTAGACAGTCTATCTCCATCCTTACAGCCTTGGCCGTGTCTGTCTGTCTGTCTAATCAATCAATCTATCTATCTATCTATCTATCTATCTATCTATCTATCTATCGACAGGGCCTTGCTATGTAGCTCTGGCTTGGAACTCACAAAGATCTGCCTGCCTCTGTCTGGGGTCAAAGGTTTGCACCGTCATGGCCAGCAGCCTTGGCTACATTTAAAGAAAAAGAGGAGCCGTGTGAGGGATGCTGAGGGATGCGTGAGAATCCTTCACGCATTGGAATGAAGGAGGCGCTCACTCAGGCTGCTGGTACCTACACAGTTCTCCATAGGTGCAGTGCTGTTCCCATTACCTGATTTCAGGGACTCCTGTGTGACTTTGCCTGAGAGTCACACCCTGCCTTGTGTGTCTCTAAAAAAGAAACTCCAGTAAAGACATTGGAAGATATCAGACACGCCAGGTTATGATGACATGTGGCTCCTCCGACTTAAAGTCCTGAAGCTTGTTTGCATACCACCATTAATGCCATCCGTCCTCAGCTGAGACACAGCACAGGGTGAGTGAGGTTTCTTTTTCTCTTTGGTACTAGACGTTAGGTTTGCTCTTGTGAGTTGCAGGATTGGAATTATCTTAGGTTTAGGCGAACGGGTTGGATGGCACTCCAGATAGGCATGGGAACATCATTTGCTTTTCTTTAGAAAAAAACATATGTTTATGAGCCATGTTTTCAGAAACCTTGTAGGGATTGCTGATAGACCTGTTTAGAAGCTGAAGGCGGGGGGAGGGGAGGTGCCGCCATCACCTTTGTAATTCAGGGCTCTTGAAAGAAAGCCTGCCCTGGGAAAACACCTTAGCTATCTCTAAACACTTGCAGCTGTGGAGAACAGTGTTGGTGTTGAAAGCAATGTGTCTTTGTTGGGTTTCCACTGTGAGTTAAGCATGGGCTGTGGGCTGCAGGGCTGAGTGAGTCACAGGCCGCCCAGCAGCCGCCTGGTGAGGTAGAGCTGCTAGAGGACATATTAAATAGTAAATGTAGGCTGTCCTGGAGCTCACTCTGTAGACCAGGCTGGCCCGAGCTGATTAAAGGCGTGCGCGCCCACTGCCCGGCTGGCACCATTTCTGTTGAGAGCCTTGTATGTTAAGCGCTGTGGATGGTACCCAGATAAAACTAGCTTTTTAAAGTCGGGGTCTCATTGTGTAGTTCTGGCTGGCCTGGAATTTACAGAGATCCGCCTGTCTGCCTGAGTGCTGGGATTAAAGGCGTGTCCACGATCTTAAAAAAAAAAAAAAAATCCATTTCTTAGTGTTAGTATCGAATGATTCACCGAATTTGTTTGGGGGGGCCTGACCTACTCACTTCCTGCATTATTTGTGGCTTACTCCTTTGGTTCCGAATTGCCAGATTCTACTTTTAAAAACAACCACAGAGGGGCAGATACCTTGTTGGTTACTTTGGCATGTAAAGTATTTGAATTCTTAAATTTTTTGATTTTTTTTTTTTTTTTTTTTTTGAGACAGAATCTTACTATGTAGCTCAGGCTGGCCTTGAAGTCTTGATTGTCCAGCCTCAGGGTCCTAAGCTTGGGGTTGACAGGAATGTGACACCATGCTCAGCTTATACTGGTTATTTGAAGGTGTTATTTGAAGGTGTTGATTATAATTTTATAAAAGGTGATTCCAGCTGATGTGGTGACTTATGTCTGTAGGTGGCCCTAGCACTTAAATGTGGAGACAGAGGGATCAAGGCCATCTTCAACTTAAGGCCAGCCTGGGCAATATAAGACCCTGTCCAAAGCCAAACCAACAACAACAACAAAAACCCAAGCCAACGTGTGTTTTATGTTTTAACGTGTGTTTGATGGCATCCTGAAATAGAAGTGCCTCCTTCTTAAATAAAGAACCCAGCAGGGTTTACTTGCTGAATTTTGTATAGGGCTCACCATAACAGTATCAAAAATAGACTTTACGTTAGGAAAGGGAGAGAAAATATCCCCTGATTTGAAATAAAAGGGAAACTACTCTCTGTGGGGGAGTTAACCAGCTGGAATCCTTTCTTGTCACCTGAGGATCAGTGTGGCTTCGACCGAAGTTTCCCAGCAGGCTTTGCGGGAAGCAGGTTTTGGCTGGTGCTGCCCCACGGGTTCAGCTCCAGCAGGGTGAATCAAGGGTTCAGTAGTTCTTCTACTCACATGGGCCACACTTTACTTAGAAAAGAACAACTCATTGATCAGAATTGCACACCTCATAGCCCGGAATTTATTTTAGTTAGTGTTTTGAAGTAGACAGTGCCTGCCGGTGATGGAGAAGGCTACCGAGGGCTGGCATGCAGCTCAGTTCTGGAGTGCTGGCTTGACACGCAAGGGCCCTGGCTACAGTCCCCAGGATCTTGCAGACAGGGTGGAGCATATGGGTCACCCCAGCCCTTGCCTTTTCAGGGAACCCAGACAATGGGGTAGTTTTCCTGCTTCAGGGTGTGCCTGAGTGGCTCAGTGAGACCCATGTCTTCTTTCCCATCTCCTGGTTGCTTTGCTGTTTGGTGGGACTGGCTTGTGAGAGGTGGCTTGTTCCCCTCGGGGGCTGAGATGTTACGTAATCCCACTCGATCATGGAGTACCCCGAAGCTGTGTGTCACAGTGGACCCTCCCTCAGCCTGGGTCCCTTCATGATCCTCTGGAGCCAGCTGGTACTGGGCACCGGTAAGGCAGTGTCAGCCAGGGAGCCAGCCCTTGTTATTTGTATTAGTTTCTTTCTGCCAACTCAGCCCCTCCCAATCGATACAGCCTGTATCTTTTTGGCAGCTGTGAAGTAAGTGCATGATACTTTGAATGAACCCAGTTCTGATGATCTGATAGTTTGTTAAAGAACAAAGAACATCTAATTGAAGGGTAACAATTTTAAATAAACACTGACTCTTTATCCCAAATCGATATACACCAATGGATGCTTTGTAAAACACCCCCCCCCCCAAAAAAAACCCTACCTACTTGTTAAAAAATATAAAGAAGAAATAAAAAGTATGGTTCAAGTCTTCATTCTTGGACATGATTTTTGTATTAGAATATGGGGTTGTCAGGTTATTTCTAAGGGACCGTAAACATGGAAGCCATGTCTACGGGCTGGTTGCTTGCAAGCTAGCCTCACAGGACGAAGGGGGCTGGGAAGAGCTCCTATGTGCGCCCAGTTCCATCTCAGGGCAGGGATGGGAGATGGGTCTGAGCTCTCTGGCTGCTCAGGAGGTGACTCTCAGTAGGCAGGGAAAGGCCTAGACAGGCAGAGGGACTGTGCACAAAAGTGTCTGCATGGGAGTCAGCGGTGAGTGAGGGGTGCAGAGTGGGAAGGGGTGCCAGCGTAGGATTGGAAAGAAGGGGCTCAATATTTTAGCAAATGGAGTGGCTGAGAGGTAGGCCCAAGAACCAGAGGCGAGTGACCTGGGTCCTAACATTGGCTTGGCTGTTATCTAGCTATGAGGAGTAGTAGGAAGGGCTCACGGAGCCCTCACTCTGGCGGCGGCGGTGGTGGTGGTGGTGGTGGTAGCAGCGGCTGCTGCTGCTGCTGTCACTGTTGTCACTTGGACAGGAGCCTAGTGACAGAATGCTGTCTAATGGAATAAATTACTCCCTCCACAAAGTAGGACTTGTCATGTTCCTTTGCTTCTGCAAGGGCAGGCCGACAGTCTCTCAGGTGTTTTATGGGCACTCTAAGTTGGCACCAAGTTAAAGCTAAATGACTTACAATTTCTTCTAAAAGTGTTCGTTGTGGCTGGAGAGGTGGTGCAGTGGTTAAAAGCACCACTGCTTTTGCCCATGTTGGGTAGTTCACAATCTACCTCTTCTGGTCTCCACAGGCGCTGCACTCACTGTGCATACCCACATAGATATATGCACAATTAAGGTAAAATATTTTTAAAGATTCATTTTGTTGTTTTTAACAACATCTAAGTATTTTGGGTGCATGCAGATAAAGGGCTGGTGCCTACCGAGGTCAGGTTTAGGTTTCCCCCCAAAGTTGGAGGTATGGGAGGTTGAGCTATCTCAAGCTGATGTTGGAAGTCAAGGTCGGATTCTCTAGGGGGGCAGTGTGCACCACTGAGCCATCTCTCCTGTACTGGAATGAAGTCTTTTGAAAGACACTAGTTTAATAACTGTGTGCTAGGCTGTCAGGCAGGTAGCCTACCTGGGAAATAGAGGCTGAGGTGGAGAAGGGAAACACTGTTGCTAGTTCCACAGCTGGTACAAAGTTGACTTCCAGATTTGGTTTGGGTCGCGTAGTTAGAGAAGGTCGAGAGGTGACTGAATAATTTCTACTCAAGTCTGAGACACTTGTAACTAGGTAAAAGGCAGCCACCGGCTGGGATGGCCAAGTTGGGGAAGAGCACTTTCTATGTAAGCAGGAGGATCCAGGTTTGAGTCCTCAGCACCTATACAGACAGCATGGTCATGAATGCTTTGTAACCACAGGAGGATCACTGGGGCTTGCTGGCTGCCAGCCTAGCTTGGGGTTCGGTGAGGGTCCTCTGAGGCCAAGTCAAGGCTTTGGAAGTGCAGTTGGCGCTGCCTTGACTATCCTGCTGGCTCACTGTCATCTGCTTTCTTAAACCCTTCTTATAAGTCCTAATTGAATCCGGACGGTGGCTCATTCGGTGGGTGGTAAGCTGGTATTTGTGTGGTGATTTTTCTCCCTCCCTTTTTGGCACTGGGCCCGATCCACTTGCACTCAGATGATACAGGGAAGGCCAGTTAAGACTAGAATATGCAGACTTGAATGCTTAGTGTGGAGAGGTAGAACCTCCAGAAGCTTCTCTGTTTCCTTGGGTCTGTGCTGGCCCACCCAAGCTAGAGCTATGTTGCTTTCACATCCAGTGCTTGGATTAACCCCCCACCCCACATATTCTAGAACAAGCTACTGTCAAGGGTCAGCTTCAAAGCTGCAGGATTGGGACATAGTTCTTGGGGGGAGGGGCTTCTTTTCTCCTGGCCCCCCTTTATGGAAACAAGGTCAGAGTTAGTATTTTGTTTTAAAAGTTATGTATGTATTTGTATCTCCACGTGGATATGTGCATTTGAATACAGTGCGCATGGAGGCCAGGGGAGGACGTTGGATCCTGGGGAGCTAGAGTTACAGGCAGTTGTGAACCACTTGATGTGGGTGCTAGAAACTAAACTAGGGTCCTCTAGAAGAGCAGCAAATGCTCTCAACCAATGAGCCATCTGTCTCTCCAGCCCCCGATTTAGTATATTCTAAGGTGAACATGCCTGTTGGAAGGTGGATGCAGCCTTGGGGTTTTTAATCCCTGGTAGGAGAACCAGGTCTGGTGATGCATGGCTGTGCTCAGGAGGTGCAGGTAGGAGGACCAGAAATTGAGAGTTATCCTTGGCTACATAGAGAGTAGAAGGCCAGCCTGGGTCAGATCCCATCTCTAAAGAAGAAGTGTACACCGACCTCGGGCCATGTAATGACAGTGGAGATCTGTCCATCACTAAAGCTTCCGTTGTTTTCCGAACAGGAAGTGTGTATTCACTCTCACAGGAAGTGTGTATTCATTCTCACAGGAAGTGTATATTCACTCTCACAGGAAGTGTGTGTTCACTCTCACAGGAAGTGTGTGTTCACTCTCACAGGAAGTGTGTGTTCACTCTCACAGGAAGTGTGTTCACTCTCATTTAGTTTCCTCCTTTCCTTCTACTTAGGAGGTAGCTTGGTTTCCTGTCCCCATTTTGGAGACATGCAGGGCAGTGGAGTCTGAGGCCCAGTTGTAACCCACACCCCTGGCCTTGGGCAAATCGGGAGGCTCATCTTCCAGCTCAGACAATCCCTACCTCATCAGAGTTTCGCAAGGCTCCAGTGAGGAAACTCAATACTCACGGGATGCTCAGCTCCCAGCCAAGGCTGGCCTTGCCAAGGGTTTACTTGAGATGTTTTTGTGAAAGTGGACTCGAGGTAGTGTCGCATGGAGCCCTTGGCTTCTTACTTTACAAACTGGAACTGGAGGAGAGATTGTGTCTGAGTGTGTGTGTGTGTGTGTGTGTGTGTGTGTGAGAGAGAGAGAGAGAGACACATATTCAAGATGGACCTTGAACCTTGGCTCCTCCTTCCCTCCCCTGGTAGGTGCTGGGGTTAGAAGTATGTACTACTGTGTGTTTCTGTGATGCTGAGTGTGGAACTTGGGTATCCAAACTAAACCCTTACAGTCAGACATTCAGCTTGGGAATCCTCTGTCCTGCCCTAGAAGGGATCAGTCCCATGGTGTGTGGACCAGGACGTGCCTGTCCCCTACTAGGTGAGAGGAGAAGGATGAGGGAGAATATTTGTCATTTCCACATTGTGATACTTTTACCAGTGTAGTATTTATTTATCTTTTGATGCCATTTACAACGTGGCTGACTTACTAAAAATAGAGTAAGTTTTGTTTTGTTTTTCGAGACAGGGTTTCTCTATATAGCCCTAGCCATCCTGGAACTCACTCTGTAGACCAGGCTGGCCTCAGAAATCCACCTGCCTCTGCCTCCCAAGTGCTGGGATTAAAGGCATGCGCCACCACTGCCCGGCAAGTAAGTTTTACTTTATTAGTTATTGCTTAGGCTTTTTTGAAATGTTACGCAGTAATTGCAATTCTATTACAAAAGTTCAGGGCTGGGAAAAAAACATATCCAGAGAGAAAGGTATGGTGGCACATGCCTGTAATTATACTGCTTGGGAGGTGGAAGCACGTGGGACAGGAGTTCAAGGTTCTCTTTTGGCTATATAGCAAGTTCAAGGCCAGCCTGGGCTACACAAGAGCCTCTAAAACTAAACTGGCTGGGCAGTGGTGGCGCTCGCCTTTAATCCTAGGACTCAGGAGGCAGAGGCAGGCGGATTTCTGAGTTCGAGACCAGCCTGATCTACAGAGTGAGTTCCAGGATGGCCAGGGCTATACAGAGACACCTGTCTCGAAAAACCAAAAAAAAAAAAAAAAAAAAAGAAAAGTAAACTGAAGTTTCAGTGACTTTTCAGAGAGAGAGAGCTCTCCATGGTTCAGCCACCCCCGCTGCACTGTGACTCTGTCCGTTTCCTTGGGTCTTGTCACCATCTCCTCTCCTTGGGAGAACTTCATGTTATTTCCATTTAGTCTACAATGCAGGTTGTCACTCTGAGCCAGAGTAGCCTGGACCTCTGCTTAGTCAGTCTGTGAACTTGCAAACAAGGCCCAGGGGAGTTCTGTGAGCCGAACCTTACTGGATTCTGGAGCCATTTTGAATGGGACCCAGCTGTCCAAGATCCCCGAGAGAAGGGTTATGAAGTTATGATTCTAGGACTGAGTTTGCCTGTGTGTAGTGGACAGGTAAGGCTACTCATGTTCCCAGAGTTCTACAGACCGAAGCCAGACCTAATGGCACACCTGCACACCAACACTTAGAGGGCTAAGGCAGGATTGTGAGTTTAATACCAGCCTGGCCACATAGCAAGATCCTGACCAAAAAAGACAGCCAACCAACCAACTAAAGCAACCAAACAGCAACAAAAACCAAACCAGAAAACCCCAATCAAATGAAAACTAAAAGCAGGCCATTCTGGTTCTTGTCCAGAATCCCAGGGCATTTGTTGCTAACAGCATGGGGGATGTCCCAGGTGGTACAGTGAGGCACCAGGTGGTACAGTGGGTGACACCCACACAGTGGCCCCCGGTGGGGACCCTGTCTGACAGCAACCGTCTTTCCCATGAGCCCTTGGGCATTGTCAGAGTGGCAGTGCCCAGGAGTCTAGACTCCTCTTGGCCATGGTACTATGGTTTGATCCCTCCGCTGTGTTGGTGGTGTTGAGTGGACTTGTTAAAATGGTCACAGCCTGGCATAGGGTCTGTGAGGAGACCTCTTGGGCTGGGGCACCAGGAAGTTCTCCTGGTGGCCAGAGACCCCAGGCATTTCCTGGGCTGCTGTTTACAGGGGTTCAGCTTTGTTCTCAGAGTGGGAGCCCAGTCTGGGAATGTTTCCCAGCAGTCTGGGGGTGGAGCGAGGAGGCTTAAGAACAGCTAGAAACTTCTTTCTCTCTTCTCTTCAAGGCCTCTGCTGAAGTCTGTCTACAGACAGTACAGAAAAAGAAGCTCTTTTGCAGCAGGATAGACTGGCGATTAATCTTAAAAGAACATGTACTGGTTTTCTTTCAATTTGGTAACAGTATGTCCCAGGATTAGCCTTTAACTTAGTATTCATGATATTATTTTCAAAAATGCCTTAATCTTAGCTAGGCATGGTAGTACTAGCAGGCCTTTAGTCCCAGCACTCAGGAGGCAGAGGCAGGAGGATCTCTGTGAGTTTGAGGCTAGTCTGCTCTACCTTTGGAGTTCCAGGCCAGTCAGGGCTACAACATAGTGACCCTGTCTCAAAAAACAAAACTAAACAAAACATTCATCTCAACAAGTTTGACCCTTACCATTTCCAAGTTTGTCCCATAAGTGTCCCATCCCCCCCTGCCCCCCGACTCAGCTGTGGTAACACTGACATCCTGCTACCGAACAGTCCTCCTCTTAGGACAAGCCCTGTAAAGACTGTTCCTTTATCTCATTATCCTCTCCGATAAGCAATTATACCTGTCTTTGGTCCCTTGGATCACTAGTTTGGAGTGGGTAAGGGCAGGAGCTAGTGTGTTGGCTGTGAGGTTCAGCCTTCCTTCCTTAGCCTCAGTGCATTGCTTTGTGTTCGAAAGTGGCGTGCCTCTTCTTGCCACACTGCCGTGTGTGGGCTCCGAGCAGCGTGGCTGCTGGCAAGGGTGGTGCAAGTCTTGAACCTAAATTTAGATTCCTTCAGAGGCTTTGGAAGCACTTCCTGAGATTCACAGGCTTCCATGCTGCTGTGCATCTCCCTTGGGAGGTGAGAGTGAAGACGGGGCTGGAAGGACTGCCTTCGTGGAGAAGGTCACTGGGGCCTCTGTGGAAGGGAGGGAGAGAGAGCTGTCAAGATGGCTTGGAGGATAAAGGCACTTGTTGCCCAAGCCTGATGACTGAGTTCCAGAACTCACGTGGTGTCAGGGCAGAGCTGCCTCCACAGGTTGTCCTCTATGTCCCCTGAGTACTGGTCCAGCGTGGCGCGCGCACACACACAGAGAGAGAGAGAGAGAGAGAGAGAGAGAGAGAGAGAGAGAGAGAGGGGGAGAGGGAGGAAGGACTTGGTGATAGTCTAGCCCACAAGGACTCCGTGTGTGGTTATTTGTGGTTTGATTCTTTTGGGTTCACTGTCTTCTGTTGGACTGTGATGTGGTTCACTGTCTTCTGTTGGACTGTGATGTCGCCACCCTGATTGATCTATTTGATCGCTGTAGCTTCTCAGTAAGTTTTGACATAGGGGTGAAAGTCCCTTTTCTTCTTGTTTGTTTTCTTTTTGTTGTGTTTTGGTTCTTCCTAAGTTAGCTTCAGCTGTTTGGAATCCCTGTCATTCCGTATGGATTTTAGCAGGAGTGTACAACTTCTGTTTTTAAGAGGTAACTGGGCCTTAGGAGGCTGCTGGTTGAGTGTCCAGACTGATTCGGAGTGTATTGCCATTTTTCTGTCCTGACTCGGACTGTTAATGAACGCAGCTGTCTTTAATTTCTCACAACAGTGTTCTGCAGGTTATTCTGCAGTTTCACGGAGCTCATTCTGTGCACGAGTCCTTTTAGGGTTTTCTGTGCGTGGCGTTGTCATTCTTGTGTGAAGAATTTCTTTCCGATCCGAATGCCTATTGTTTGACAAGAGCAGACAGGCTAGTCTTATTACTAGGAGGGAGGGCTAATCCAGGCCCTCCCCAGTGAGTGTGATGTCAGCTGTGGGTTCTGCAGATGCCCTTTATGTAAGTGAGGGCATCCCTTCAGGTGTGGGCTGTTGAGTGTTTCCATCAGGAGAAGCTGTTGGAATTTGTCAAACGCCTTTCTGTTTTACCCCAGGCTATACCATAGTTTTGTTCCCCCCTCCCCCCCATTCTAATATGGTGCATTTTACCCCTGACTTCTGTATACTGAACGGCAGCTCTTCCTGGAGTGAGTCCCTGGGAGGTGGTGCCTGGCGCTTTCTTTGCACCGCTGTCTTCAGCTGGCTAGTGTTGCGCAGGAGTGTCTGCGCCTGTGCTCAAAGGACACTGGCAGATGCCAGCACTGACAGCTGTACCTGTCCTTCACTGCATGTCTGCTGTGTCTCAAGCACTTCGAGAATTCATCTTTATTTCTTTCTGTGGAGAATTTCTAATTTGCCTCGTCACTGTCTGTGTGTGTGCCTTGGCACTCATGTAGAGTTCAGAAGATAGTCCTAGGTGTGAGACTTTGCCTTCTGCCATGTTTGAGACAGGGCCTTATCACTACCGTGTCTGTGGACTGGCTGGTTGGCTGGCTGGAGATGTTCTGGACATTCTCCCATCCCCGGTAGGTCATCTGGGATTACAGAGGTGTGCTACAGTGGCCAGCTTTCTAGGGATCTGAGCTTAGGTCCTCACGTCTCACAAAGCACCGCCTCCCCAACCCTGCCCCTGGTATTTTCCCTTGAATTAAATGTTCTGCTTATTTGCCATGAGTAGACACTCCAGATCTCCTGCGGGCCAAGGAGAAAGTTAATGACTTCACGAGGGCAAAAGGTCCACAGCCCCTTCTGCAGGCCTAGGAGCTGCTTAATAATTTTAGACAGGCAGACACTCCAGATATTTAATAATTTCAGTGTCTTAAAATTGATTGAAATTGTTTGTGGCCTAACTAGTCACACCTTGGAGAATGTCCTGTCCACTCTTAACAAGGATGTAACCTCTGTTTTTGCTGGGTATTTTGGACTGTTCTATCTGCTTGGGTTATGGTCTTATGTAAGTCTTGTTTCCTTGCTGACCCATGTGGGTTTTCTGTCCATTACTCCACCGAGTTGATGTCTCCAGCAGCCATTGGAAGACTGTGTTTTCTCCCATGGTCCTGTCAGTCTGTCCCGCAAGTGTCTGAGACTTTGTAGTTAGTGTGCATGTGTTTGTAATTGATCTATCTTCTTGACAATGGACCTGCTTGCCATTACATAAGAGTCTGGTTGTCCTCTGTGACAATTTTGTGGCTCCAAGTGTCTTTGACTGGCGTTAGTAGCCATCCCATTTGTTGGAGGTCACATTTTGTGTAGACGAACTCTTTCTAGCATTTCACCTTCAGCCTGTTTGTGTGTTTAGATTGAAGAGGAATCCCTGGTAAACCAGACAGCATATCGTGGATCCTGTGTTGCACTCTCTGCCTTTAATTGAAGAGTTTAACTTAATGTGTTCTTGTGATTGCATTATTTTTGGAGGGCTTTTTTTTGGGGGGGAGGGGGGGTTTGCTGGAGAGATTTCTTAGTGCTTAAGAACACTCGCTCTTTTTGTAGAGGACCTAGGTTTGTTTCCAGGACCCACATTAGAGGGCTCACAACTACCCATACCTCCAGTTCCAGGGGATGAGATACCCCCTCTGTCCCTCAAGGGCCCTTGTGTGTACATGGTGCACATAAACTCAATGGAGGCTCACATACACACATCTATTTAAAAAATCCTTGTGCAAGAACTCACCATGTGGCTTAGGCTGGTCTCAAAACTCATAATCCTCCTGTCTCTGCTATGCAGACAGCTGTCCTAGGTGTGTGCATGGTGGCTAGCTTGAGTCTGCACCTGTCATAGGTAGCTAGCCCCGGTCTGCCTTCGGTTACATGTCTTACATTTTCTCATCATTCTGTCCTCCACTGCTGCTCTGATTATATAAAATAGATATTTTTCTACTATAGCATTTTGATTCATTTTGATTTTTTTTATTGTGAACTTTAAACTATTTTCTTAAAACTTATTTATACCTGTCTAGTTTGACTTAATGCCTGTGTGATTGGTGTATGTGGGAAACATGCTCCCGTTTTTCTTGTTATTGTCACAAATCTATGTCCTTACATCATGTGCTCATCACTGTAGGTGAGAGTTTGTTGTGAAATCATATTTTAAACAAAGGTTACAGGCTAAAGCTAAAGTCCTTGGCTTTTGACTTTTTTCCTTTACTTAATTTATTTTATTGAGACAGTGTCTCACTATCTAGATTTGGCTGGCCTAGAACTTGCTCTGTAGGCCAGGCTGGCCTTGAAGTCACAGAGACTTAACCTGTCTGCTTCCTGTCCTTGCCCTAATGGTGGTGCCCTGTGTGGAGTGCTTCATCCAGCCTCTGTCAGTCAGTGTTTCCCCAGAGAGCTTGTTCATCTCCTCCTCCTCCTCCTCCTCCCCCTCCTCCTCCTCTTCTTCTTCATCCTCCTCTTCTTCCTCCTCCTCCTCCTCCCCCTCCTCCTCCTCTTCCTCCTCCTCTTCTTCTTCTTCCTCCTCCTCTTCCTCTTCTTCCTCCTCTTCTTCCTCCTCCTCCTCCCCCTCCTCCTCCTCCTCTTCTTCCTCCTCTTCTTCCTCTTCCTCCTCCTCCTCTTCCTCCTCTTCTTCCTCCTCCTCTTCCTCCTCCTCCTTTTCTTATTTTTATGACTCCATCCTAGGCTGTTGGAACACTCAGTTTCCAGAGATACTCCAGGTAGCACTTGCAGATAGCATTTCTGAATATGTTGAAGGTGTCTGCAGACTGTACTCCCAGAGCAAGACTGCACACATGGGCTGGAGGGGTGCTGGCCATTAAAGGTTAAGGCTCATGACCAAAGGCACACATGCTCTGAGAACTGTCCTAGAAGGTTGAATTCCCATGTGGCATGTATGGTTATGTTTATCCCAGGCTACTTGTTTACTGTCTTTTGTTGACCTTGATTTTGCCAGTCTGGCAGGTGAGAAATGGCACCTCCATAGAGGCTTGCTCTGCATCTGCTGTGTGAGGTTGAGCACCCTAACGGAGTTGGGGGCTGGTCAGTTATTTTCTGTGTGCTATTTGTTGATATTATCTCTCCCAGAGAAGATTGGGGCTGCTATTTTGCTACGTTAGGTTTCTGGGTTAAATCTTTAACACCACAGTTTAGATTTCCCGGAATGCTCAATTCTTCGTATATGAAGCTTAATTCCTATAGATGTTACTGCTTATGCTCATAGCGGGGGGGTCTCATCTTTTTATTACATGTTCCTTTACATGAGATCTTTCTCCCACCCAGCTTTGAACTGAGACTGTGTGTGTGCCCACCTTTCTTACAGAATCCCTCTGGACAGTGCTCCGGCTGGTTCTTGAAGCAATCACAGTGTTTAAAACTAAGATGTTGAAGGAGCTTATGTTTACTTTTGATATTTCCTCCTGTCCTGTAGAGACCTTAGGACCCTGCGAGTGTTGTCAGCAGTGGTAGGGGTACTGGTGGCTCCAGTGCTGTCCTTGCCTGCTCCCAACTTTGATGGAAATATTTCTTGTTTCCTGTGAAGCCCAGCACTGAGTTTTAAGTTGAAGTATGTATTTCTTGTCATGTAGGGAACACACTTCTGTCTTCTTTATCAGGTTTTTAAAGATGGTGAGGAATGTGAGACTTTATCACATGCTATGTCGTGTCTGTGGTGATTCCAGCCACCCAGGGCAGTTGGAGGCCAGCCTGGAGCTCAGCCTACAGGGTGTTTTGGAGGGGTGTGGAAGGCTGGATGAGAGTGAGGAGAGAGGGTGGAGGGAAGCTGGAGCCTCCATCTGCTGTTGTGGTGAGGCTGACAGAAACAGGGAAACAGGAAGGAGCTTTCTCTCCTCCCGTGTGCCAGCCAGACGTCATTGCTCTAACAGAGACCTGAGAAGAAGCTTAGGAGATAGAGAACTCTTCTGGTTTACAGTTCTAGAAGGTTCTGTTCATCCAGGTGGGAAAGGTGTGGGCAGGAAGTAGAGATGAACAGCACCAGGAAGAGGCCTGGATAAGACCTAGCTAACCCCTAAGCACATATCTCCAGGGCCCACAGCCTCAACCCAGGTGTCTCCTTCCATAGCACCACCTCCCAACAGCCAGAGTCCAATCTTGAATCCTGAAGTGGCTTGGCCATTGCCTCCCTTGTGATGTAGAAAACACAAACAAAGTGTGTTTTAACAATCTTCTGGGCACTATTTATTTAAAAAAAGTTTAATGTCTGGGTGGGTATACGCATGCCATAGCACACCTGTGGTCAGAAGACAACTCTTGGGCAGTGCTCCCCCTCCCACCCCCCCCGTGGGGTTTGTTCAGACCTGTGTACAAGCTGCCCTGGCAGCTCTCCTAGGCACTCCTCAGTCCAACGACAGTCACGATTAACTTTGAGATTCCCCTTTGCAGGAGCCAGCTAGCTGGGTTCTGTTGACATGCCAGAGTAGAGAGTAGCAGGTTTGGAGGCGCAAGGGAGCAAGGGACTGCAGAAAGATGTGGGCCTCATCTTTCACATGCTATTCCCAGAGTGCTTTTCTGTGGGGTGAATTTACTGCCTCGTAGTGCGTCAGGATAAGCTGATGTCTCTAAATGATGGGGGACACTGGAATAAAATGTGCACGTTATGTTAGTGGGACAGCTGGGCCTCTAGTGACTAGATGGGAAAGATGGCTTCACAGAGCCCCTTGTGTGTGCTAGGCAGCGCTGCTGAGCCCCAGGTCCTTCTGCAGTGAGCAGGGAGTGAGCTGGTTCCTGTTGTAGCTTGTTGGAAGAATGACTCCGGTCAAGTCTTCAAGTCTTCACCATGTATTAGCTGGCCTTTGTCTGTACCCTCAGGACATCATGTGCAATCACGTGCTTAACAGGAGGTGAATTACGTACGTCATGGTGTGGCATCTGTGGCACAGGGGAAGTCATTTCTTGGACAAAGGACCATTTTTTCTTTCTGGTGGATATCTTTTAGGATAGCCACAGTTTCTGTTTGTGCCTAGAACAGGTCTATACCCAGCCTGTCATCCTGGCGTCATTAGCATGTGACCCTTTCCTAAGAAGTGCCCTGGTCAGTAGGATGAGTGGCTTTACATAAAGTCACCACTTCCCCCCATCCCCCACACTGTCTATTTTAGACCATTAAAGCTAAACTTCCTTCAAGGTCACTGCATGAGGTAGGCATGCTAAGAGAGGCGGTGCCTCTGGGAACCGAATGAGGGAGGGCCCTTACTGTGTGCTCCCAGAGAGTGTTTCCAGTGTTCAGTGCTTACTATCTAATAGAGAAGAGTTTTTTGGTTAGGGATATAACTCAGTGGAGGGCTCTTGCCTTGCATCTGTGAAGCCCTGGCTTACATACGTCAGTGCCAGGGGGTGGTTGATATGGCAGAAGGAACACATCTTTCAAATGAGTGAGCCTGTCAGGCTTTCGAAGTTACAGGTCTTGAGTGCAAGGGCTTAGCAGGGAGTGCCTGCTTGTGGGCCTCTTGCTTGGGCTCCACACTGGCATTGGCCTCATAAGTGTGGTAGGGCATGGCCTTCTTTGCTCTCTTCCGGTTGTTCATAGTTTTTCTCCAACCCCTGTTTGGAAATGTCTGTGGGCAGTGGGTTTTAGGATTCTTATCCGAGCTCAGTCACTCTTGTTTTTCACCCATCCGGGAGGCTCATCACACGTTTTCTGGGATCGTGTGTTCATGCAATTACATTTGTTGGTGAGATGAGCAGAAACAGCTTTTATCAGCTCTTCATGGTTCCTAAGACCCAAGAGGCAGGAAAGGTTGCCTCTTTAGTCACCAATGGCCTTGAGTTGGCCTCAGCAAGCCTAGGGGAAGCCCAGTTTTCCTGCTTCCTGAACTTTTGGTTAGAAGCTCACATTGCTGCTGGGAACTGCTGGGGATTGATGCTCACCTTCTCTATGTTCAAGGGAAGTTGTCCCCATTTATAGAGGGTATGAGACCAGGGGGTTTCCATGAATAGCTCATGTGTCTGGGTCATGAGGAGCCAGAAAACCCAGTCAGGAGCCATTTCAAATTCAGATCCTGGTTTTCCACTGTCAAACTTTAGTTTTTCTCAAAGAGTATACTGACCATTGTGATGGCGTGTGTGTGTCTCTGTGTGTGTGTCTCTCTGTGTGCCTCTGTGTGTCTCTCTGTCTGTGTCTGTCTGTCTCTGTCTCTCTGTCTCTGTCTCTCTCTCTCTTTCTCTGTGTGTGTGTGTGTGTGTATTAGGCTGTCATGTCTAGTCTGTAGCAGTATGGGCCACTAGTCACTTTTCTGTCACCTTCTGGTGACACAGGGATATGCTATGATTAAACATTTGTCACAGATTCTACTGTTACTTCTCCTTGGGTTGGTAATTAAAGCACTGTTAGGGTTTCTTTTATCTTGCTACATTATTTGTGGGCTGGCTAGTGTTTTGTCAACTTCACATAAACTAGAGTGATCTGGGTAGAGGAAACTCAGTTAAGAAAATGACTATCAGATTAGCCTGTGGGCAAGCAAGCCTATGGTACATTTTCTTGGTTAAGGACAGATGTGAGGGTCCAGTCCTATGGTAGATGGGCTGGTGGTCCTGGACTATATAAGAAAGCAGGCTGAGCAAGCTGTGGAGATCAAGCCAGTAAGTAGCACTGCTCTGTGGCCTCTATGTCAGCTCCTGCCTCCAGGTTCTGCCTCCGGGTTCCTGCTCCAACTTTCTCAGTGGTGGACTGTGAACAGAGAGTTTTAAATGGAAATTAGCCCTTTCCTGCCACGTTGATTTTGGTGGTGGTGTTTATCACTGCCATGAAAACCCTAACTGAGACACTTGGGAAAATTCATGATTTGTCTTCAGTGGAGGAGCCTTGGGGATCAGTGCAGTGACAGGTGACAACTAGAAAGGGCTTCTTAATGTCGACAACCTTGGAGTCATCTGAGCAAGACCAGCTGGGAGGGAAGGAAGGCAGAAGGGTCAGGAAGTCGTTTATAGTCTCTGGCTCCCACTCCCACCTCCCACCCTTCGTGGTTGGGCCCAGGTTAGCCTTGAGCTTCCTGTGTGCTAGGGTTGTGTGTGTGCACCACTGTACCAGGCAAGGCCTCCCTGACTCTTTAAATACAGACTATTGTGTAGCCCAGGCTGGCTTCTAACTCTTATGTAGCTGAGGATGACCTTGGATCTGGTTCTCCTGTCTCTACCTCCTGAATGCTGGAATCACATGCATGGGCCACCCCTCCTGGTTAATACGGTGCTGGAGATGAACCCAGTTTTGTGGATGCTGGGCAAACAGTCTGCCGACTGAGCTACATTCCCAGCCCAAGTCCTTAGAATTCTTCAAGTGAGAGCGGACCACCTGCCTGCCTGGAGCCTGTTTACCCCGTTGCCACTGTAGTGGCAGCCAGAGTTTAGGCCGTTTTCCTGTGTTCTTATGACCCTGTGTTCCCAGTGTTTACCAGATACTTCAAATACTTTCCCCAAATCTCACATACTGCACATTCAGACCATAAAAGGACCCATTGAGATAAATGCTAAAGTTCCACAAATCACACAGTGTGTCTTAAGGGTAGGTTTTAAAAAATCAGATTTGCAGAGGCCTTGGAGCAGTTTAATAATGGTTCCCACTTGCTTTCTTGGGGATCACATCTCGATAGAGAAGCTCAGACACCCTGAAGCCTTTAACTTCAGCAGTGAATTGACAGCAACTTCATCCAGTACTCCCCTTACAAAGGAAGGGACTTTGACTAGAAGTCTCTGCTTCCGAGAGTAGTGTGCTGGTCAAGGTGTTCAGAGCAGTAGCAGATGACAATCCAGGAGGTAGGGGTCACAAGGGAGTGGGGGCTGGGAGGGAAAGTGGGGAGCAGAGACTCAGAGCTGGGGAGCAGTTGGCACTTGTCTGCTGAGGGATTGGAGGTCATTTAGACTGAGTCTGCGCGGACCTGTGAGAGAAGCCACAGTGGAAATAGGATGGTGTCTGGGAACCCAACTGCATGGTGAATGCCCGTTTGCCTTTTAGGTCCCGTCTGTGAAATGCGGTGAACGCTCAGAATATGTGATTAGAGCTCAGACATCTGTGTTTATAAGACAGGCGGGAGGAGCTGCATGTCTGGTGGTTATGAACACAGCATAAAGTGCGATTGTTTGATTTTAGATTCTTGGTAGCAAGGGCCTGGAATCCTCCAGTGAGGGGCTGGGGGCGTGGCTCAGTGGTAGAGCCCCTGCCTAGAATCCCCCAGTGAGGAGCTGGGGGCGTGGCTCAGTGGTAGAGCCCCTGCCTGGAATCGCCCAGTGAGGAGCTGGGGGCGTGGCTCAGTGGTAGAGCCCCTGCCTGGAATCGCCCAGTGAGGAGCTGGGGGCGTGGCTCAGTGGTAGAGCCCCTGCCTGGAATCCCCCAGTGAGGGGCTGGGGTATGACTCAGAGCCCCTGCCTAGTATAGAGATTACATCTTCAGCACTGCAAAAATAAATAAACAACAAACAAACTTAGACTCCTTAGCACTGTGGCCTTGGATAAATTACTTGGTCTTAGAGCCTCTGTCCTTCAGTCCCCTCATGTTGATGTGGGGATAATAGTAGTTGCCTGGTTCAGGTTAATGGCTAGAATTAGATGGTTCAGGTAAAAAGTATGCCCACCAGTGGATGGCGTGACGGAGGGATATACAGGCTTGGTAGTGTAGTCAGGGCCTAATGCAGTATGCATGTTAGTTCATGGCTTTTATCCATATATGGGTATAGTATGCATTTGCTTTCTCTTTCCTTGGAGGGAAACTGGACTTTTGAGTAGCTTGTGCATTCTCTGTGATTTTGCATAGCGGAATTACAGCCTCCAAGCTTGTCCCACGTGGAGAGTAGCAGCAGAGCTGTCCTTGGGGGAAGGAATGTGACCTTTGCTTCTCAAGGCAGGTATCCCTGGGCCATAGCAGAATGCCAAGGTTGGCTTCATATATATGTGTGTCCATGGCCATGTGTGCATTCTTACGTGTCAGTACATGTGTGCACACTTTTTACACACCCGTCCTGTGCTATAGGTTTTCAGTGAGTCAGCGTTGAGAAGAAGGAGCTACTGTAGAACAGAGCGACTGGGTCTCTCTTTTTCCCCAGCCCTGGAGACAGGGTTTCTTTATGCATCCCGGACTGTTCTAGAACTCACTCCATAGACCAGGCTGGTTCAGAGATCCATCTGTTTTTGCCTCCCAAGTGCTGGGATTAAAGGTGTGTGCTGCCACTGCCCAGCTGGAGCTACTGAAATCTTGTTTATTCTTGTCAGTCTGTGAGGTGGTGTGGTTGCAGGCAGCAATCTGGCTTTGGCTGACTTACACTGAATAGACAGTATTGGAAGGCTCCCGGTGGCCTCTAGAACAGTTGAAAGTTAGACACCAACATTGAGGACAGGAAAAGACCCTGACAGGCTTGGGTGTCCAGGAAAGCACAGTTGTGGGTCTGAGCAGGTAACCTGGGCTGTGGCCATTGCCGCTGTCACCAGAGCCCCCTGTAGAGCATTGCCTCCTACTCTTGTCGTTGCCCCATGACATGCTGCCAGACAAGTTCAGGAACAGCTGAAATGCCTCTCAGGAGAGATCTGAGCTGGCGGTAGAATAGCCTATCGTGGCTGGAGCTCCACACAGCCGTCACCACCTTCTAGAAGACTGGTGATGTGTGAACTACTGGTCATGTGCTTTAGTGGGTGTGAGTGGTGGGTGTAAAACAGCATAGTTATGTAAGAAAATGGTGTGGAGCAGTGGCCCGGGGCCTGTTTGTTGTCCAGTCATGAAGGGGCACAAAGGCACAGCTAAGTGGACAGGGAAGGCTGCAGGATCAGATGCCTGGTCACTTCCCTTATTTGAACAAAGACAAAAAAGGAGCAAGCAGTCTCTAGGTGAATTCAAACTGATTCATCCTTTAGTAATGTAAAAAGAAAGTATTAAAATATTTTCCTCAAGATGAAAATGTCTTAGAGATATCCCATAGGGAATTTTCCTCCCCCCCCCCCCCCCTTTTTTTTTTTTGACACAAGATCCTTCTGTGTTGTCCAGGCTGGCCTCAGACACAGAGATCTGCCTGCCTCTGCCTCCTGAGTGCTGGGGTTCAAGATGTGTTTCCTTATTTTTAGAAAAAAAAATTGTATTACTTTTAAAATTTATATATGCATATGTGTGTGTACCTACACATACGTACAGATGTGTGTGCCATGACACATGCTTCTGTCTCAGCCTACATGTGGAGGTCCCGGGGCAACTTGCAAAGTCTGTTTTCTCCCCATAAACATGTGGGTCCTGGGAATTGAACTCAGGTCTCCAGCCTTGATAGCAAGTGCCTTTACCACTTGAGCTGTCTTGTCTGCTCTAGAAATTTCTTTTAGATGTAACAAGAAGTCTGGTGAGCCAGGTGTGATGGCTCATTCTGATAATCCCAGCACTTGGGAGGCTGAGGCAGGAAGAACCTTGGCAGTTTGAGGATAGCCTGGGCTACATAGTGAGACCCCCGTCTCAAAGGAAAAAAACTGAATCCCACCTCCAGTCATCCTCCCCGTTAACAGAGGGGTTTCATCTTTGAGCTTGTGTGTCATCCAGTGTTTTATCAGAGGCCGCGAGAGCAGTCACCATCGAGTTAGGCAGTGTCCTCGAGTGCACAGAGAAGCACAGATGAGACCGTCCTTGCCTTAAATGGAAGGTCTGCACAGCTTTGGAAAATGTCGTCCATCACATCTTGGCATCCATTTGTCTGTAGTCTGGTTGTAAAAAGAATGTGGTTTCTGTACATGTATTTAAGGTCCCCTGAGTCATGGGTGCTGACATAATATCTACCTGTGAAGATTTCTGCTCTGT
Source organism: Rhynchomys soricoides (assembly GCA_019843965.1). NCBI lineage: Eukaryota > Metazoa > Chordata > Mammalia > Rodentia > Muridae > Rhynchomys > Rhynchomys soricoides. The sequence goes on from JADRCH010000363.1 coordinate 64,298, forward strand.
CATGTCCTAGCACAAGGACCATGCATTTACTGCAGTAATTCATGGCAAACACATCCAGCTGGTACAACGGCACTCGTTGTGAGTACTCTTCTATGTCTTTATAGCCTTTGAGAAATTACTGTGTTGGAGTGAAATTAGCATTTGATTTCAAAGGAATCTTAGAAAGGGCCCACAAACACACACATGGTAGACTGTTCTGTGACTGCTGTGTACAGAGGAGACTGGAGCACGGACTCCGCTAGCTGGCTTCTCATTGTCTTCACTCAACTCTCAAGCCACGTGGCTGCTCTGCACACGTGACCTGCGGCCAGCACCCACACTGGGCAGCTCACAACTGCTGTGGTTCCAGCTCCGGGGGATTTAATGTTCTTGTCTGGCTTCTTTGGGTCTCGTGTGTGTGTGTGTGTGTGTGTGTGTGTGTGTGTGTGAGAGAGAGAGAGAGAGAGAGAGAGAGAGAGAGAAACATACACCAACAATAAAGTTAATGACACAATTTTAAGATCATATTAATTGTGAGATACTCAAAGAGAAAAAATAGTAGAAATTAAATACTGGCAAGGGTTTTTTGTTTGTTTTGGATTTTTGAGATTGGGACTTACTATGTAGCTTTGGCTGGTCTGGAATTTGCTATATAGACCAGGCAGTCTCCTGCCTCTGCCCTGCCTCTGCCTCTGCCTCTCTGTCTCTGCCTCTGCCTCTCTGCCTCTGCCTCCCAGGTACTGGGATCAAAGGCATGCACCACCATGCCAGCTGTATTTTATCTTGATATTGAAAGAGCCACTTGGTTTTTCTTTTAAGCATGTGCTGCGTGCGCGCGCGCCCCCCGCACACACATATTGCTCCTGAGTTCTGGAGCTTGCAGAGGCCAGAAGAGGCCGTTAGATCTGGAGTTGGAGCTACAGACAATTGTGAGCCACCTGATGGGGTGCTGGGATTCAAATTTGGGTCCTCTGCAAGAGTACAGAGTGTGGTTAGTCACTGAGCCATCTCTCCAGCCTCATCACCTTTTTTAAAAATCCAAATATTCATTATAGTATCATAGTCAAGGTCTTTGAGCTTGTACATACATATGTGACAATAAAAAAAAGAAAACCTGAATTGAATATTTTTTGTTTATTTTTCTATTAGCATGGGCTTGAAATGTCAGTGTTATGCTTACAAGCTGGATCGCACATGTTTAATATGTATCTATGTATGTATTTTGTCTGCTTTGAGTATGAGTATATACTGTCTTACAGTGTTTAAACCTTTGCGCCAAACATGAGCAGGAGCACTCTGCCTGCCAAACATTTGGACCTTCATCCAGATTCCACATGGGAGCTGGGCATGGAAGCATGCCTCTGTCCATGTGCTGGGGTGGTTGGAGAGGGGCAGATCCGGGGACTTGCCAGCCAGCCCAGCCCAAAGGGTTCAGTGAGAGATCCATCTCAGAACAGGAAGGTGGAGAGTGGATTCGTGGAGACACCAGCATATAACACATGTGCGCTCGCGCATACACGCGGGGACACACACATACACGCACGTACGCACACGCACGCTACAGACACAAACCCTGCCTGACACATTCGAGAGCCTCAAGATCATGTCAGTGTGCACAGTGTGCAGGCTCCGTTTACATCTGGACCTCTCTGGAAGAATCACCACGCCTCTCTGGCTCTGTATGTTCCCGTTGCTTCCCAGGGCATGGATGTCTCTGTTTCCTCCTCACTGGAGCTGTGAACTCTTCCTTTCTGTTTGCAGCCTCAGCATGACTATTTATAGAGCATTTCCACTGTTGACTTCCAGGCTTTGGCTTTAGTTAGCTGTGGCTGTCCTAGCAGGGCTAGGCAACTTACCCAGCCTGTCACTGATCCCCAGGGAAGCTGCTATGTGTGCCTCTGACTCGGCTTACAACTGGGAGCTCTTTGTGCTTCAGATAAAAGTCTCTCCAGCTGGTCAGGATGAAGACTAGCAGATGGCTACTTTAGAGTTGGGCTGACATGTCTTTACTGAGGTCCTCTTGACTCTTGTAAGTGGGTGTGCACCAGAGAGAATTTGAGGGCAGCAGTGCGTGCCTTCAGATAGATGCTCATGGGAAGCTGGTCAGCAGTACTTGGGAAGAGCTCCCAGTCCAGGGTCTGCCTCGAAGACCTGGCTGATTTTCATCCTCTGTAGGTCAGTGTAGACCTGTAGCCAAGGTCATAACTTCTTTTTGCTTATTCTGGGTGGGTAGGATACACAGACTTATGTTGGAGCCCTTCCTCTCACTCTCCAGCGTCTGTTTTGTGAAGTCTCTCACGGAACCTGGATTTCAGTGGGTTAGTGATGCTGGCTGGCCAGTGATTGCCTGGGATCTGCATTGTGCCCCTGGCACTGGGTGTGAGGAGTTTTCCCCAGGGGGTGGGGATCCTCCAGCTCACGCTCATTGTGTTCTTCAGCTTCCTCTTCTATTACTTGAGGAAGGCCAGGCCCGGGGATGGGGGTCACTGTGCCCTGCTTGAAGATTCCCCGCCACGGATCCCTCCGTTGCTGTCTCAGCCCCCTCTCTTTCTTTCCTCCTCTCTTTTCTGCGATTCCACTTAAGCTCATTTTAGAGTTTCTTACCGCGTGAGTACAGTTTGATTTTCTGTTTCTTTTTTGGTTGTTGTTGGTTTTGTTTTTTAAGACAGGGTTTCTTCTATGTAGCCCCGGCTGTCCTGGAATTCTCTCTGTAGACCAGGCTGGCCTTGAACTCACAGAGATCTGCCTGCCTCTGCCTCCCGAGTGCTGGGATTAAAGGCATGCACTATCATGCCCAGTTCTGTTTTTCTCTTTCTTGAGGTATAAGCTTAGACTCGTGATTTATGGCTTTTCTTCTTTTCCAATAAAGACATTTAATCATATTTTTTTCTCCTGTAAAGGGGGTGGGCAGCAAGATGGCTCAGCAGGCAAAAGTGTGCACTGTATGTGCCTACGTTGAAGCCCTTGTACAAGCAGATGTGGTGGTGCACATCTGTCACCCCCACATTTCTATGGTGAGACAGAAGGCGTAGGAAGGAGAGTGGCCCTGCAGCTCAAGGGCCAGCCAGCCTGAAACGTGCAGCATGTCATAGGGTCCATACTTACAGGTGGAGGGAGAGAACCGAGCCCAAAAGCTGTCCACGACTCCACATAGGAGCCATCCAAGGATTAATTAGAAGTGTGATGTTTAGTGTCCAAGGGTCGAAGAGTTTCCTGTCTTCTCGTGTTGCTTCCTAGTTTAATTCTATGACCAGAGACATGCTGCAGGGTTTCAGTTCCACCGATTACAAAGGTGACATCAGCTGCTGGTCTGGGTTTTCCTGTTTCCCTTGAAGTTCTGTCATGTTTTGCTTTACGTATTTTGAGGATTGAGGCACCAACATGGATAGAATTGAAAACTCTTCGGTAAACTGACCCGTTTGTCATTATGCTCGGCTTTGTTCTCCTAATTCCCTTTGCCCTGCAGTCTTCTTGGTGTGTAGGGTGTAGCCAGGCTAGCCTTTCTGTGATTATGTACACAGTCCACCTTTTTCTTCCTCTTTGAGCTGAGATTGCTGTGGTTATTCGTATGCTGCGTACCAACCAGGGTCATGTCTAGCCGTTTTTAAAATGGTATTTTGCCTGCATGTATGTCTGTGTACCGTGTGCTTTCAGTGCCCGTGGAGGTCGGAAGAGTGTGTTGGATGCTCTGGAACTGGAGTTACGGAAGGTTGTGAGTCACTATGTAGTTGCTGAGAATCGAACCTGGGCCCTTTGGAAAGGCAACTGGTGTTCTTAAACCACTGAGCCATCTCTCCAGTCCCACCCTTTTGAGTTTTATGTAGTAAGACTCAGTGTCCAATGAATAGAACCTGAAGGAGTGCTGCTGCTTGCTGACCCTGCCCGGGCTTGCATTGTGACCTGCCTCTGTGGTGCCTTCCCGCTGTGAACTGTCTTTAGAACCTCTGCAGTGCTTCTGTCCCTGTCTGTCTGCTGCTTAGTGCTCACCTGGCTGGCACCAAGATCATTGCTTCCCCCACGGTTCAGGACAGCCATTTGTATTTGAAGGCCATCCACTGACATGCAGAACCCTGATCCCAGGCAGGCTGCATCTGAACACTGCCTCCAGGTACTGTCACTTTGAGGGTTGATCCAGAGGGACCAAACCTTCACCAGGGACCCCTGCCTTAGTAGCTGGAGGACCACAGCTCTCTTCCTGAAGGTTCTAAGAGCACTGATCAGTAGGGTAATGCTGGGCTCAAGAGTGGACCATTGGGGTCTCTCTAGCACTGCTGTGGATCTGGGCCTAGTATGTTTTTTGAGATGAGGACTCATGTGACCCAGGCTAACCTCAACTTGCTGGTTAGCCATGAGTGTCCAGAACCTCCCGTCTCCACTTCCTGAGTGCTGGGATTACAAGCGTTCACCACCGTGCTTGGTTTGTGTGGTGCTGGGGCTCAGACTGAAGGCTTTAAGTACTCTTCCAACTGAGCTGAGTACCCAGCCCTGCAAAGTGGAGTAATACATGAATGGTGGTGTTTGCGGCCATGGTAAAGCCCACCAACAGCAGCCAGTGCTCGGCTTGACTTGGAGGCCCAGCCTGAGGATAGGATTCATGTTGAGGCCAAGTTAGAAAGGGCTTGCTTCTTCCTTGCTTAAGCCATTGACTGACTGACTGACTGACTGACTGATTGACTGATTCATTCATTCATTCATTCATTCATTTCCTTTCATTGTACAGTGCTCAGAATCAAACCTAGGACTTGGTATGTGGGAGAGAGTCCTGGTGCTGAGCTACATCACCCCCCGTCCATGCCTGAGACTTTCACCACACACTCAGTACTACTTAGGATGTGGGAAAGCTCACAGTTGAATCAAAATGATTCATGCTATCATGGTCACTTGCCAATCAAATCTGTCATATGTGCACCATGGAGACACCTCAGAGGATGTCATGAACCCTGCTTTGCACTCCTTAGACCCTCTAGCCTCCTGTCCAACTGACTTGTTAGTCTCCAGTGTCTTTAAATTGAGTAGGGAGCAGAAGCTGTGGTTGGAGATTTTCCGTGGGGTTATTTTAAAGTGAAGCTGGCCTCTAACCTGAGTCCTTTGAGTTTGATTTTGAGTTTCAGCAGTATTCTCATTTAACAGGAGCCGTTCTTTCTATGGTGAAGAGGCTTTTGTTCCTGTTGATTCCTGTCTTATAGAAGGTGCTATTTATGAAGCTTTAGTTGGGTTCTCAGTGAATTTCTAATACTTCGTGTTTGCAGCCCTGAAATATTTAAGACCTACTGACAGGAAGCAGTCAGTTTAAGAACAACTCGTGTGCAGGGTGGTGATGACTCAACCTTTAATCCCAGCACTTGGGAGGCAGAGGCAGGCAGATCTCTTAGTTCAAGGCCAGCCTGGTCTGCAGAGTAAGTTCTAGGACAGCTGGGGCTACACAGAGAAACCCTGTCCCAGAAACAACAAGCAATCACACAAACAAACAATTCATGTGACTGCCATCTTTAAGTTGCTTATAGTTGTGTTGATTTTGTGCATAAATTTCACTTGAGCTATTCGTGATAATGGGGTCCTGTGTGTTTGAGATGAGAACTGATAGAGCCCAGGTTATGTAACAAAAATGATCTTCATCTTCCAACCCTTCTGCCTTCACTCCCTGAGTATTGGGATTCTTGGTCTGCCTCACACCCAGAGTTATGTGATGGGGGGGGGGGGGGGAGATAGAGCCTGGGGCTCTGTGTCTGCAAGGCAGGCAGGCAGGCAGGCACTCTGCCAAATGAGCCACACCTCCAGCTCCTAAAGCTCTGTATTGTAGCAAATTTACCTATGATCACTCCATAACTGAGACTTATTCATCCTGGGCTTAAGTAGTTTTCTCCTGTCTTATATCAAGGAAGGAAGTCTCAGCTGCTGTTTGTTCAGAGGACCTCTCAGGTTCCCAGTGCCCATGCAGGGTGGCTCACCACCTCCTGTGATTCAGCTGCAAGGGATTCCATGTCCTTCCCCCCCCCCCCCCCAGAAACCATGAGTCCACATGCACACACAGACACGCACACACAGACATGCACAGGCACAAATACCAGAAATAGTAAAAAATAATCTTTGAAAACTACAGAAAAGCCTTTAGCACGTGTACTTTAGAGTGGGGCCCGTGTTTCTGGTCAGGTTTCTTAAGTGAGCTCTCCCACGTGAGCAGAGCTATGCGTGAACTGTACTCAGCTTGGCACATAATAACTTCTGTATGGAAATTGTCGGCATGAAATGGCAGTCGTGCTTTGGATTTGGGTGCTGTTTTTTAGAAGACTCCAGCGCCCACAGCGATTCCTTGTCCTCATGGAGGCAGGGGCTTGTTGCTTTTGGTTGACATTTTGGCGCTATTCTCCCAGGTAGGATTGCACATGGCACTATGGGTAACTGCTTTGCATGTTCTCACTTGATTTCTGTAACTAAAGGTAGCACCACTGGGTGAGGGGCTCTGACGTGGGTGCCAGGCTGAAGGCAGCTTTTAATTAGATCGATTCGTAATTCATTCTGGGGGAACATTTCCTAAATATGTTTCAGGAACACCAGAGCTGCTTATACCTCCTAGAAGGAGTGGGCAGGGTAGCAGTACGTTCTGAGTGTGCAGCTGACTTCTCTCTGTCATTCCCTGCAGGCTGACTGTGGATGCTCTGTCTACAGTCTCCTGATTGGGCCCTGTTTGTTCCTCCATCTGTGTGTCACATGGGCGATGTGTGGTCAGGGGAGGGAATGTCACCAGGGTCTTATACATTACCTGATGGGAATAGAACGAGCTCTGACAGACTGTAGAAAGAGAGATGGGGGAGGGGATTCTCATTATTCGACGTCCTTAAGATCCATCCACAGGACCTCCAAGGACAGTGAATCAGTGAGCACCAAGTCCGAGCTCCTGCAGGAATGCAGAGCTTGGTTCTTGCCAGCCTCTCTTCGCAGCTAGCTGCCTGACAGACAGCTTAGTTTAATGAACGCTGCTTCTGCTTGCTGATTTGTGATGGTTGAACTCTGGGCTAATCGCTTTGTACCCCAGGTCCAGACCAAACTTTAGGTCTGCTAGGCAAGCAGTGACCGAGCCACATCCACAGCCCCCAGCCTTTAACTCTAGCAGGACGATATATGATCAGTTCACAATTAAAGACTTGGCTTCTTGTCTCAGTTCAAGTTCGGCTGGTGTTTTGTTTTGTTTTTTCTTTCTTCCCAGTTGAAGTACGTGTCTGGGGGCTGCAGGAAGATCAGTGGTAGAGTGAGTGCGTTCTGCCTTACCGCCTTACAGAGGACCCACAAGGCACTCATAGCCATCATTCATTTTTTAAAAAAGAAATACATGTCAAGGGCTGGAGAGATGGCTCAGCCACTACCAAGCACTTTATCATCACGTCTGGGGATTGTTTTAAACACCAACAAAGGAGAAATCTGTAAAAACCTTGACACCAGGCCGGCTGTGGGAGACAGCTTGCTTACGGTAGGGAGGGGGAGGCCAGCAGAGCGGCACCTCTGACCTCAGCCAGGGAACACACACTCCATGACTCTGTAGCTTTTTGCAGTTCTGAGTGTAGCGCTAGCTTCCTCGTGGCACAGGTGGGAAGGCTAAGCTCTGGAGAAGTTGAGCGGTTTCCCTCGGCGCCTATCTGATAAAGTGTGAATTTTGAACTTGTGAGTTAGTTCTTCTAAAGCCCTCACCTGTCTAGTGGCCTGCTGTAGTGGAGAAAGCCTCTGCATGGTCTTGGGCTTCCATACTTGACTTTGGGGTCTCCACACACACACTTAGGGCAGGGGTAAACAGTGGAATTTGTGACATATGGCTAGCAATTAAGCTCAGTGACCTATCCTGGGAAACAAAGACAGAAAACCCATAATTTAGTCTGGGGTCCAAGCTGGGGAGCCTAGAAGGACAATGGTGGCTTTCACAGGGATGTTTGAGAAGGGAACCAGGCCAGGGCATGTGCTGTGTTTGAAGTAGGTTGTGACTTTGAGCTTCTACCTTCTAGCTGTCCGGTACTTAAAGTTGCAAAGACCAGTCCTTATTGGCCTGGGTGAGTCCCGACATTGGTATGTCCTTAGTCTGTGAGACACTTCGTTCCTGTGGACAGCTCACAGGGGAGGGCTGCTGGGCTTTCACTTTGTGGCTCGGCTCTGGCTCATTTTAGAGGGGTCCTTTCCTGTAAGTAGTCATGATTACTGTCATGGCTGGGGTTTGTGTGTGGAATAGGTTGGGGGTTAATCCCATTTTCTTTGTAGCCCCAACGCTTTGGGTGTGTGAGGCCTCAGAAAGATGCTTCCTTCCTCTCTCCCCCCAGCAGTCTCTAAAGGACATTCTGAGCCCAGGCCATGCAGATCTGTGGGAGCCTGAATTTTCAGGGAGACTCCTGCGAGTTTTCTCTCTTCCCCCACCCAGTATCCTGCAGGTATTTGCCAGTAGATGCCAACATAGTGACCCCAGAGCAATGCGTCCTGAGCCGCCCATGTGGCCTGACTGTATCGTATCTCCAGCTGCTCCGAGTTTGGTGGATACACATCCTATGAACCTCTCCAGGTTGCGTGTTTCAAATTCATATAAAGCAATGAATAAGTACCCAAAGCTGGTGCAGTATTTTGGGAATGTGCTTCTCTAAGGTTCCCGGAGTTTGCGTACAAACTCCTGAAATGCCCAGATAATAAATATTTTATGCTCAGTAGCCACTATTGCAGCTACTTGATTCTGGTGGTGTTGCCATAGATACCAAGCTAGCTCCTGAGTATGGCTGGGTGCCAGCAAACTTTACATATAAAACCTGGCACGGTTTAAGCAACAGGCATAGATCAGAGCAGCCAGGCACTTCTCGGTGGGGTTAAACTCTTGCCAAGACCTGCATGCAGGCCACAGAGACACGCCATTTCACAAAGGTATTTCTGAACTTGGGAGAAAAAAGGTCCTAATACCAAACCGTTCAAATCATTGGGTGTTGTTTTCTTTTTCTTTAAGGTGTACTTGAATGTTTTAACTGTGTGTCCGTGTGTGAGTATGTGCATGTAAGAGCAGGTACCTGCTGAGTCCAGAAGAGAGCATTGGGCACCTGGAACTGGAGTTTCACGTGTTGGGAAAAGTTAGTGGGTGCAGCCTCTCTCAAAACAAGGAATTTTCTATTGTCTGTCTGTCCTGCCATCCATAAGTGCATACATAAGCAGACACATACACCCTTAGTTTTTTGTTTTAGGCAAGGTCTAACTCTGTAGCCCAGGCTAGCCTGGATTCTGCTGTGGTCCTCTTGGCTCAGCCTCTTGAGTTCTTGGATTACTGCAGTGACCCAGCACTCCTGGCTCTCTATTTAGTGGTTTCAGACTGTAGCTGACTCTGAAACCTTGGGAAACAAGACCTCAGATGTGGGAGATTACTCTTAGAACGGATAGCAGGCTGTTTGTTTTCAGTGTCGTCTGACTGTTGTTGTCTTTCCTACCCTGTCCCCAGGTCATGTGTGTTCCCCTTTCTTGGTCTCTTCCTTTCCCTGTTCCCTCCCTGTGGTGGGCTGGGAGTTGATTGTCTGAGGTTGTCAGGTTATGTGGCAGGAAAGACAAGGGTTCTCCCTCCAACAAGGTGCCTCAGCCTCGCTCTGCTGCAGAGAAGGGGAGGGCTGGGTTTGGAGCTTTTCATGGTTACTGGGTTTTCAAGTCAGTAGAAGTCAGCTAAAGGCTGTGCATGCAGCAATGGGATAAAAGATTTACATAGTTGGTTGCAGAAGAGCTCGCCTTAGGTAACAGAGAAGCTTGGAGCTTTGACTGCTGGAGCAAACTGAGCTACCAAGTATGTGTTCCTTCACTTGCTGTGGTCCTGACGGGAAAGCTTTTAAAGGCTTCAGAAAGACAAAAACGAAAACCAAACCAAAACAAAAACCCACCAGTCAGTTGTATCGTACCTTTTTCTAAAAAAATATTAACTTATATTTATACATATATTTTATATTGGGGGGGGGGGAGGCATGCCCTTATGAAGGTCAGAGGTCAGCGTTCAGGATGTTGGGTCTCACTTATCTTTTGAGTTCTGGGGACCAGAGTCTCGGCATCAGGTGTGGCAGCATCTTCTTTTCACCGAGCCGTCTTTGGTCCTGATGCTTTGTTATTTGGAGGGCTTGCTGGGGATTGACCTCGAAGCTTTCCAGATGCTGGGCAAGAGCTCTCCCTGGGGCCACACCGATGCCTCTGCAGTTAGATTGTCAAGACTCTATAACAGTCACCTACTTCACCATGGGCAAGAAATGGGCAGGCAAGCCCTGGGGTCTGCCCACCATGTCTGATTTTCTTCATACCACGTCCTTTAAGCCTGTCTCAAATCCACCCACCCTTGCAAATAGCCAGTCTCACTTCCACGAAAACAAAACCCCAAACCAAAGCTAACTCAGCTCTTTGTTTTGTCCTGAGACAGATCTCACACTCTTCAAGGCTTGAATTTCGGATTCTCATCCCCCTTCTGAGTCTGGGACTGCAGGTGGGCACCGCCACACCCAGTTTATGGTGGGCTTTATGCATGCTAGGCTCAGCCACAGCTCCAGACCAGGTTCTTCTGAAGTCCTGTCTTCTGCTTGTAGCTCACTTTGAAGGTTCTTCCCACTTGTCTGGGGGAAGTTGCTCATTACCTTAGATTGACCCCTGCCCGCTGCAGTTCTGCACCAAGGGAGTTAAAAAAACAAAGACATAAGGAGCTTCATAGAGCCATACAGGATAACTGGCGGGACGGGAGGTTTGAGGTAGCTCCAGGGACAAGGTCTGGACAGAGAGGAGGAGGGCCGAGCACGTGGGAGGGCTGTGTGCCAGCTCTAGGGACCTGGATATATATGCACACAGCAGTGTGTTTGCACGCGTGTCCGTGACAGTGTGCTCACACAGTGTGTGTAGGCACCGACATACATCAGTACCAGTGGGTGCGTGAACTCGGCTTCTTAGGGGGAAGCTGTGGTGATAGTGGTCACAGGGGAAGTTTGTGCTAAGTGCAGAGCGATTAGATTTACACTGTTGTTCTTTTTAAATTTACATTGTTTTGTGGGCGGTGCTAATCCTAGCTGTCCGGATGTTGTGTAATGGAGTGCTTTATTCACTCACCCAACAAACCGTGGTTTCATGTTGAAAATGAATCAGAGCAAAGAGGTGCCAGTGCCTGTTGTGACGATCCCCGCCGGAGGGTTGCCGGGAGCTGAGCAGTTGAGGCCAAGGAGGACAGGCCAACTGAAAGTTGTCACAATGGTGAATTGAGAGGACCCGGTGAGGTGCAGCTAGCTAGAGCCTTCTGCAGTGCCCATTAGCACAATGCCCTAGACTGAAGGGCTTGCCTCACAAGAAGCAAATATTACTGACCATAATTTCCGAATCACTGTTAACATTTGCTTTTTATTTTTAAGACAGGGCTTCTTTGGTCCAGGTTGGTCTGGGATTCTGATTCTTGAGTTCCTGATTCTCTTCTGCTCCCACCTCCTAGATGGTGGGATGTACTACCATGCCTGGTTTATGTGCTACTGGGGATGGGACCCAGGGTTTTATTCATGCTGTAGTCCCAGCTCCATGGCTGAATGTTTACCGAAATACAGTTGGACCATACACTTCTGAGGACTGAGGTAAACTTCCCACCTTGAAGTTTATTTCAGTAAGTTTACAGAAGTCTTTCAATTTTTACTGTTTAGTTGTTAGCATGTATGTGGGTATGTGCCCAGGGAGAAGGGACTCCTGGAATTGGAGTTATAGGCGGTAGTGAGCTGCTCATCGTGGGAGCTGGGAACTGAACCCAGGTCCTCTGCAAGAGCAGTGTGTGCTGTTAACCTCTGAGCCATCTCTCCAGGCCCCAGTTCAGGTTTTTAATGAGAGCAGAGCCCTTTCCTGTTCTTCATGCGGAATCACTGGCAGCCGCTAGTCTTCCTCGGGTGTCCTTAGGTTTTGCTTGCCTGTTCAGGATATTTCCTATGAGTGAATTATACAATGTGCATCGACTGCTTCTAGCGTTTCAGAGTCCACGCAGTCTACTGAAGGTGAACCCGTGATTTTGTATTCATTTGTCGTGTTAGTAACCCTCCCATGCTTTTGTTTGGTTTTGGTTTTGTTTGCTTTTTGTTTGTTTTGTTTTTGGTTTTTTGGGTGGTTTTTTTTGTTGTTGTTGTTTGTTTTTGTTTTTGTTTTTTGGTTTTTGGTTTTTTTGAGGCAGAATCTTGAGCCTGGACTACTGATCCTGCTGCCTAAGTCTTCTGAGTACTAGGATTCCAGCTGTTCCCTACCACACATGGCAAATCCCTTCCCGTTTTGGCAGCTGAGCGATATTCTGTGACAGACGTGCCACGTTTGAGTTTTGCCCAGTCACATAATGGGCACGTGAATGGTTTCTGCTCCCTGACCCTCCCCTCAGTTGTTGTATGACCCTGAAGCTGAGAAATTCAGGGTCCCTGGCTTGGGGAACGGCTGAGTTTGAGTCCCCAGGACGGATGTAAAAAGCCAGGTGTGGCAGCACTTGCAACCCCAGTGCTAAGAGGTAGGAGGCTGGCCCAGGTGGCAAAGCTCCAGGCTGGTGGACACTGTTTCAAGCAGGAGGTGGACAGACCCCTGGGACTCACACTCAGGATTCTTCTCTGACCCTCGAGCATGTGCTCTCTGTAAGCATGTGCGGATGTGTGCGTTTAGAGGGGAAAATCACAATTGCCCCAGAGGCCAGGAGTGCCACTGAGGGCTTGCCCCTGAACCCTAAGGGAAGCAGTTTTTAGGCAGTAGGGAATCTTGGGAATTGTGGAGGATTTTGCAGTTGTTGAAGAATTTGGTGTAGGTAGCAGGGATGATATGCATCATTGTCCAGGACTTGAATTGGTTTACTTAGTGGGCAGGCTATTTTTCTGTCAGTCTGAAGTGTTACTTGATCAACAGTCCATTTAATAATTGGCAAAAGCAATCAGCAGAGGCTTACTCTCCTCTTCCGGTGCTTAAGTATCCTGGCCAGTTACTTTAAATCTTGTTAATAGACGTCCAACAGAAATGACTGTTTCTGAGTAGAAGCTAGCAAGGTGGCTCTTGCCTGTAATCCTGGGCGCTCAGGAGTGGAGGCAGGAGGACACAAGCTCAAGGTCCTCTTAGCTACATAAGAGTTTGTGGCCAACCTGGGTCAATGAGACTCTGGGGATCAAAGGAAGCCCAGAGTGTGTGAAGACCTGAGTGGGTGGGTGCTGTTGACACAGGCATGAACATATCAAGAACCATGGGAAAATGGCAGTCTTCCCTTCTGGTCCATGTGGCTGTTGAGAGAGTGAGCAGAAAATGTCTACCCTAGGTTCTGCTCCTGGGTGTTTCCTGCCGGAACGCTACTCCCCTGCAGAGATGGCTCCTGCTGAGATTAGCTAAACCTGCTTCCTGTTGAGCTGGATATTCGGACCCAGCCTCCTCCTTGTCCAGCTCTCTGCTTTTTCTGTGTGTCCATCTGTCTGTCTGTCTTCCCCCACTGTCCTAGTCTGATCCTAGTCCCTGGAGCTGCAAGCAAGACTTTTTAGTCTCAGAAACTAAAACGTTCCAGAGTCAATCTCTGTTGTTGTAACAGTGTGTCTTTCACAATGGCCTCACAAAGGCCTGCTGAAATACATGCACAGCCCAGTGTGTTGACTTAACCTCAGTACTCAGGAGGGTACTGGCTGTCCTGGGTTGGTAGCATTTTAATTGCGATATAAATGCTATATGGCATAATATGTCACTTTTTAGTATTGTAGTCGGTGGTTGTATATCCTGAAACCACCACCACCACCGTTAATCATAGTTTCCCTCTATAGGAAAAGCAGCCGTGCCTACGTCCCGTGGCTCCCACTGTCCTTCCCCAGCCTGCCCCCTCGAAGTCTTGTTTGTAAAAGTTCTTCTTTGGCTTTTATTCTCTTTGTTTTTGAGACAGGGGTGTGTGCCTGTGGTGTGGCACTGGGGCCTGGCTGTGGTGATTAGTGGGTAACGTGCAGGTGTGTGTCTGCCTTCCCCATGTGGATCCGAGATCCTCGTCGTGGTGGTGGTTATCTTCCTGCTGAGCTGTCTACCAGCCCCTATCTTGCTTTTGTTTTTTTGATACAGGATGGCTGTAGCTCTAGCTGTCCTGAAACTCACTGTGTAGGCCAGGCTGACTTCGAACCCCACCCGTAGAGATCTCCTGTGCTCTGGGATTAAAGCAGCATGCTACCTCACCTGCCTAGACTAACCTTTCAGATCAGGACCTGGTCTCTGGTTTGATGGTTAGTACTACTGTAGTCTTTTTTTCTTCCTTCCTTCCTTCCTTTCTTTTTTTGAATCAATGTGGATCATCTGTCGGCTTTATCATTTGTTTACAGTCTTTGGGTTTGTTTTGTTTGGTTGTTTAGCCCAGGCTGGCTTTAAACTCTCCATTCTCCCGTCTTAACCTCCTGGGTATCATAGGCATGTACTACCTACCCTGTCTCTTTGCTCTTTCCCTGCAGCCTTGGTTGGTCTTTTTTAATCCCCCATGTGTGTAGTCATATTTTTGCGTGTGTGTGTGTGTGTGTGTGTGTGTGTGTCTATTTGTGTGCACCGGTATGTGGAGGCCCAGGGTTGACATCTGGAATTAACTTCTCTCTCTTCTGCGTTATTCACTGAGTCACGGGTTGTGAATCAAGCCCAGAGCTCACTTAAACGTAGGCAGTTTGATCTATGGATCCCTGTGCTTCACCTTCAGAGGTAGGAATTCCAGGCTGGCTGCCATGACCACCACACATTTCCGTGACTTCCGGAGATGATCTGAACTCTGGTCCTGACTGTTATGTGACAGACACTTTGACCGTTGAGCCACCTCCCAGGTCCCTTGCTGGTTTCTCACCAATGAAATTTGCCTCTGCAATCTGAGGTAGGATTTTGTTCTTGTGTTCCACGGCTCTCAGCCCCCCATCGCCTTTCTTTTTTAATCCAAGAGCTGTTCTGACAGCACTTTAAAACATCCTGTGCCGTGCGGGTCGATGGTAGCTGATGGAGTCGGTGTTTCTCTTGTGTGCTGTGACTGCCGTGGGAGAGTTTGACAGTTTTCTAGTTCTGCAGCTGGGATCTCCTGCCTCAGTCAGTGCATGAGAGGCAGGAGGAGGTAGGGATGTGACACTGAGATGTCCTTTGATACCCTGTCCTTCAGTCACCCCGATGGACTCTGCCTTAGGTCCCCCACCATCCCTTCTGGACCCGTCCTTCCCACATACCCATGCGGGTATGTTAGGAATGTTGCCCATGTGTGGAGCTCTGCGAATGGGTGGAGGAATCTCTGTCCTGCTGCCTTTATTATACAGTGAGGAGGCGGCAGCGATGGACGACTGCAGCACGGGCAGCCTGTCAGCCTCCGCCTCCTCATCTGAGCCCCAACTCAGTAGGAAGTGGGAACTTGGGATGCCAGCATGGCCTCAACCTCGCTGTGCTCTCTTGGTGCTGGGGTTGAACCAGGGGTGTGTGTGTGTGTGTGTGTGTGTGTGTGTGTGTGAGAGAGAGAGAGAGAGAGAGAGAGAGAGAGAGAGAGAGAGAAACGAATTCTCAGCCTCTGTCTGCCTTTTTAAATGAAAAAATAAAAGGCATTGCAGCTAGCAGGATAAGCAAATGGACCTCCCCACGGTCCTTTGCAAACATTTTGTGAATCAGTTTTTAAGGGTCTATACTGAGGAGAGTCTTGGGTGCTATGTATTTTTTGCTGAATTGAACCTCATCTCTTTCAGGTGCCTTGCCTTCCTCTGATGTATTTATGCACCAGCTTGGAACAGTGCCATGTCAGCCTTCTGAGCTGGCTGATGGCGAGAGGCATAAATGGCATATTAATAACCTGAGCAGAGGCTGCATAGGGTGAGCCGGCACAACACTGGCAGCCGGCTGAGAAGCTGACACCAGCTCCTGGCCCTCCCCTCTCTTCCACAAAGTCATTAATAGTTTGAAAAATAAGATTTCCCCATGAATGTTTTCCATAGAGTCATTTTGAGGGAAATTTGAAAATTATAGCCTGAGACAAAGAAAACAATGCCATATTACTTAATGTTATCCTCAATTGTTTACAAACAACTTTGTGTAGCTCATGGTGTCCTTGAATTTGCTTCGCAGCTGAGGTTAACCTTGAACTGCCAATACTTTTACTTCTACTGGGATCAGAGGTATGTGTCCAGAGATGGGTTTTTGCTTTTGTTTTTGAGACAAGGTCCTCACTCTGTAGCCCTAGCTGGCCTAGAACTCATTATGTAGACCAGGCTGGCCTGCGACATGCGAAGAACCAGCCGCCTCTGCCTCCTGACTGAGCACTGGGATTAAAGGTGTGTGCCACCAGGCTCAGCACAAAGCTATTGTGTCTATCCGTGTACTCACGCACTTGCTGTTGTGTGCTTGTGGAGGTCTCAGGTTTTGAACTCAGGTCATCAGAGTTAGCGGCAGATGCCTTTACTCTGCAAGCTATTTCACTGGCTCCCCTCTAATTTTCTTTTAGGAGACTTATTCTATGTATATGAGTGTATATGAGCACACTGTCCTCAGACACACCAGAAGAGGGCGTCAGATCCCATCACAGATGGTTGTGAGCCACCGTGTGGGTGCTGGAAATTGAACTCAGGACCTCTGGAAAAGCAGCCATCGCCTTTAACCACTGAACCATCCCTCCACCCCACCCCCCCTTTCTTGATGCAGTGTTTCTCATAGCCCAGACTAGACTTAAAAATCACATCACCAAGGATGACTTTGAACTTCTAGTCCTCCTTCATTCAGTGTCATGCTGGACTCCCTGCCAAATTTACACAGTGCTAAGGATTCACTCTGCCGTCCTGTACTCCAGGGTGTTATTACCATGCAGGAGTAATTTGACCTCCAGAGCAGGGTCACAATATACAACCTGTTTGGTTTTATCCTTCCTTGTTTGTTTTACTCAACAAGTTGACTTTGTAAAGGATGATTTTAGTGTTTCCAAGTTACTAGGAAGGCCCCTCCACACGTCTGGGAGCTTCCCCAGTTCACAGTGAACACAGCAATCTCAGTTACTGTTGGCTGGGGTCCTCAGGTCTCCCTCCATTTGAAGAGGGCTCTCTTTCACTCCTTGGCCTCCTCTCTCTGGGATAGCCTCTCAACCTTTTGCTTGGAGGCCTAGGCAGTTTCTAAATGAACTAGCTGGATGTTTTGGAGTTTGTGGGATGTCTTTCTCACTTAGGGTCTGGAGGAGGCAGACCCCTGGGACACCATTGTCAACTGCCTGACACATGGTGCATTAACAATGGAACTTGACAGCTTGGCCCCTGCTGTGGCCCCTGGCTAAGGTTGGTTGTGTTGATTTGATTCCTCTCACTATGAAGGCATTCTGAAGGCAGGCAGTTAGGCAGTGCCCCGAGGGTGTAGCCAGCCATTGATGTGGGCTATCCTTGTATCCTTGGGCATCTTCATTGCCCGGTTACTCCTTTATGGCCTCATTCAGTCCTATCAGTATGACCTCATGGACAGTATGTCTCATGGACGGTGATGGCTCTGTTTTGGTTAAAGCTTAATAGTACCTTGATTCAGTGTGTAGAATGTTCCAGGTTGGTCCTTAGGAGCTGTTAACGACTCAGCCCTTTAGCATGATTCTACCAGTATGGGGGTGATCTCCCTTTAAAACAAAATTTTTAAATTTTATTGTTTTACATGTATGGGTATTTGGACTCCACATACATCTATGCATCATGTGACCCACAGAGACCAGGAGAGGGTGTGGGGAGTTGAACCCAGGTCCTCTGCAAGCGCAGTGGGTGTTCTAACTGCTGAGCCATCTTTTCAGCTCATTGATCTCCTTTTTAAAGAGATTGTCTTGTTGTGTTGCCCAGGCTGGCCCTTTTCTCCTGTGCCTAAGTGGACCTCCCAGCTCAGTCTCCCCAGTAGCTGGGGTTACAAACATTTTCAGCCCTGCCTGGCTCCTTTTGTGTGCTTTGTGCATTGAGACACATCTCAGCGGCTCCCAGGCCTTGTCTCTTGTTTGTTGAGCTATGTATGACCCTCTAATACTGTGAGCATGCTCTGTATGCATACCTCATATGTGCATTTCCAGTGACTGCATATCACCGGGTGGAATTGATGGCCCATGATCAGCTAAAAGAAGTTGAAGGATCTTCTCACTCTGCCTTTGGCAGCAGTGATTTGAACATTTTAATGTGACACATGGCCCCATTCTGAGTACTCACTGTGTAGTGCAGCAGCAGACTTCAGTGACCTAGTGTGGCTTTTCCTCATGCAGTAGATCAGTTAAAAATGTTTTTTTTCCATGCATTTACTTATGGGTGGAGGGATGCTCATGCCACCGTGTGCTTATAGAGGACAGCAGGGAGGAGTGGGTTTTCTTTTACCCTGTGGGTCCTGGGGATGGAATTCAGGTCCTCTAGCTTGGTGGCTTTATCATCTGCTGAGCCATGGCCCCAGACAGATGAGTGTTGATCAGTCAGCTGCTTGCCAGGTCATCTTGAGCGGTGGTGTTGATCTCGGAGCTGCTGTTTTCTGTCTTCTATGACTTATTCTACCTGACTTATACTATGGTGTAAATGATGGCTAGCTAAATAATTAGACATTGAACGAGATAGTCCTGAGTACTGTACAGGAAAGACAGGGTAGAGGAACTTGATCTATAATGTAAGAAGGTGGACTTTGGGGTTTCTGAGGTGCATGTGTGCTTCCATGGCTTGTCACCCCACTGAGTCTGGCCCTCTCCAGATGCGGTTCTCAGCCTTCTACCTGTGGGTTTATTAATACAGTACTTGGGTTGGTGAGATGGGACAGCAGCCAAAAGAGAATTCTGACAGCAATGTTTCTTGCTGTTGTTTACTATGGCTCCTCCCCAACCCCGCCCCCATTTGTTTTTCTGTCTGGTCTGATGATGGAATTAGAGACTAATTTACTCAGCTTTTATCTGTGAAATCACAGCCTTCCCCTTTACGGAATCAAAAGAAAGCCTTGGCTTAGATGAGTGGACAGTCTTCAGGAGCCAGGTGTGGTGGCTCATGCCTGTCATCCTGGCACTCTGGAGTCTGGGGGCCAGCCTGGGCTAAATAGTGAGCCGTTTAAAAACAAAACAAAACCAAGAGTGAGGTCAGAAGGTTTGGATTCAAGAGAGACCCTTCTAGATAACACAGGACAGGGGTGGAATTCATTCATTGATTTTTTTTTTTTTTCTAGACGATGATACCCGTTTTGCCTCTTGAGAGACAACCCAGCGTTTAAAGCTCTTTGCTCTTCTGGAAGATTTTGTTTTATACTGTGCAACCTTAGGAGGCCAGCCCAGCCCCGAGAAGTCAGTTTTAAGCAGTTGTAAAAAGTAAAAAAGAAATAACCCCGCCTAAAGTCCAGCCCTTGGGCTCTGGCGAGGACAAGCAGCCTTTGTTTTTCTCTGTGCCGTGTCCTCAGATCTCCCATCAGGCCTTGGTGTGTGGTCTGCTGCTAGCAACTTGTTGGTTAAATGCAAAACTACATTGCTGCTCAGAACACACAGCTCTTCCTAACTGGCTTTACTATTAAGCTGTTTAGGGGAGGGCCCACCCTTCCCTCTTTCTCTCTCTCCCACCAAGGTCTCACATGGCCGAGGCTGCCTTCCAGCTCACTGCATACATCTGACCTTGAACTTCTGACCCTTCGGCCTCCTCCCAAGCTCTGTCCTTTCAGGCATGCACCATCACACCTGGCTTATGTGATGCTGGGGTGGACCACGGGGCTGCCTGTTTGCTGGGCAAGCATTCCAGCAGATGCATCCCCAGCCTGAGGTTTGAGTTCTTAAGCCTTAGTTTTCTGTGATCAGTTAAATGATGTAGAGTAGTAGCCATGGGTAGATGTGTCTGTTGCATGGACAACGAGTGCCTGCTTACCCTCTGAGCAGCTAACTGGTGTTATCTACTGCGACTGGCTCCACCGAAGGGAAGTAGATTGTAGTTTTAAATTCTCACATAACAGGATGTGCCAACAGCCCAGTGCATTCCATTGACAGATTTCATTGAGTGCTTCTGTGGAGGGTGCGGATGGGTCAGATGGTTGTCTGGGCGACAGTCTGTTCCCTTGGGTGGTGTTGGAAGCATCCACTTTACAAACTGTTCATAAGCTCCTGGTTGTTGAATTATCCTGAGCTTCCACAGAGATGAGAGACAGTTAATGATTGGGGACACGTCCTTGGGAATCACGAGCGTGGTCCTACGTGTGACATTTGAATTACTGACATTGGAAAGGAGAAATGAACAATTATGTGGAGACAGCATTCAGTAGCTAACTGATCTCTGAATACTTCTGGGATGTATTATGTAGTTAAAACTTTCACTGATAAAACACAAGCCTTTCTTTAATCTGAGGCAAGGAAATCTGTTTTTACCTATAAATGTTCTGTTTTTGTTGACCACAGTTGAGAAACACCCCGTTGAAACTCAATGGGGGAGAGAGAGAGAAAGAGAGAGAGAGAGACAGAGAGACAGAGAGACAGAGGGAGAGATAGAGAGACAGAGAGAGAGAGAGACAGACAGGACCTGGGACCGTGTTTTAGTTATTTTTTTTATTGCTGTGACAAAATACCATGTCCAAGGCAACTTATAAAAAGAACATGTTTAATTTAGGGCTCATGGTTTCAGGGGATTGGAGTCCGTCTTGGCAGGAACATGGTAGCCGGGAGGCATGTATGGTGCTGGAGAAGGAGTAGACAGAGGGAGGGAGGGGGAGAGAGAGAGAGAAAGGGAGGGAGGGAAGAAGGCAGAGAAAGCGCTCACTGGAAACCCCAGAGCCCACCCCAGTGGCACACGTCTTACTCTTTCCCAAACAGTCCAACCAACTGTAGAGCACGCGTTCAAATCTGTGAGCCAGTGGGGGCCATTCTCATTCAAACCACCAAGGATGGGAATTGTTCTATTGAGACAGGCTCTAAGTGAGACTGATTTCTTATCTTCCAAAGCTATGGGGTACAGCAAGTGATAGCTGAGAAGAAATGAAAGAGAAACAGGAGCCTTGTAAATTGTGTCCTGTGAGGCCAAGTTCTTTTCCCAGAAAGGAGCTGTCCTGTTTCCGGAGGGCTGATCCAGGGGATTAAAAAGCAACATTTAGGGGTTGGTGCATGGCTCAGCAATAGTGGGCCTTCCTAGGATCCCCGGGGCTGAGGCATGGCTCAACTGAAGAGCACCTACCTGTTAGAATCTCCTTCTAAGGGGCTAGGGTGTGGCTCAGTGGCAGAGCCCCTGCCTAGAATCCCCCAGGGAGGGGCTGGGGGCGTGGCTCAGTGGTAGAGCCCCTACCTAGAATCCCCCAGTTGAGGGGCTGGGGGTGTGGCTCAGTGGCAGA